>VZRH01006717.1:2511462-2732063 GCA_013397555.1 Urocynchramus pylzowi | reverse complement strand
GTGGGTTTGTTTTCTGGAGGGGCCCCCTTTGGAGGTCTTCCCACAAATTTGCCCTAAACCAGGACATTAGTGTAAAGAAAAAACTTTCCTTTGTAATCCTCTAGATTCTGTGGACCAAATTCCTACATATTCTTGATATTCTCTTACGGTAGAATTATGTAAGACATTGACTATTGTTCTTTCCTCTTAAACAAAAATTAAGTTTGTAAACTTCTTTTTAAACAAGGGCTTAATGTTATCCCAATTTTCATAAAGGGTGAGAGGAATGATCTGGAAACTACAGGCCTGTCAGTAATACTTCAGTGTCTGGTAAAATTCTGGAGATGATTATTCTGGGAGTTATTGGAAAACGTCTGAAAGACAACACAGTCATTAATCACAACTAGCAGGGCTTCATGAGGGGAAAGTCCTGCTTATCAAGCCTGATTTCCTTTTATGACAAGGTAACCCACCTAGCTGACCAAGGGAAGCCAGTTGATCTAATATTTATGGATTCCAGTAAATCTTTTGGTACTGTGCCTCACAGTATCCCTTTGGGTAAAATGTCCAACCTAGATCTGGATAAACACATCATGTGATGGATGAGCAAGTGGTTCACAGGTTGGATGCAAAAATGGGGTGACGTAAGACTGGCAAACTGTCAGTAGTTCCTATGGGGTTTGGAGGGTTCCATTTTGGGAAATGATTTGAATACAGACCTGGAATGTGTACTAGGTATGTTTAATGATGATACTAAATTTGGGAGGAGCTGTTGACCCCTCAAAGGCAGGGAGGTCCTGCAGAAAAACGTTGACAAATAAGAGGACTGTGCAATCACCAACCACATGAACTGAAACAAGGTAAAGTGCCAGATTCTGCACCTGGGATGGACAACCTTGGATGTATGGACAGACTGGGGAATGGAGAGGCTGGGAAGCAGCACTGTGGGATCGGACCTGGTGGTCCTGGTCTATGGCAAGCTGAACATGAGTCAGCAGTGCCCTGGCAGCCAGGAGGGCCACATGTGCCCTGGGGGGCGTCAGGCACAGCGTCACAGCTGGGCAAGGGAGGGGATTGTCCTGCTCTGCACTGGGGTGGCCTTACCTCCAGTGCTGGGGGCAGTTTTGGTGTAAGTATAAGAAGAACACTGACTTTTTAGAGAGAGTCCAGAAGAGGGCATGAAGGATGGATGAAGATGGGGAAGGGTCTAGAGGGGAAGCCATATGGGGAGTGGCTGAGGTCACTCGGTCTGTTCATCCAGTAGGAGACTGAGGGAAGACCTCATGGCTGTCTCCACCTTCCTCATGAGGGGAAGTAGTGGGGTAGGCACCAATCTCTTCTCTCTGGTGACAGGACCTGAGGGAATGACCTGAAGTTGTGGCAGGGGATGTGTAGGTTGGATATTAGGAAAAGGTTCTGCACCCAGAGGGTGTTTGGGCACTGAAATAGACTCCCCAGGGAAGTGGTCACAGCACCAGACTGACATGACAGAGTTTAGGAAACATTTGGGCACTCAGGCACATGGTGAAATTCTTGGAGTTGTCCTGTGCAGGGCTGGAAGGTGGACTTCAATGATCCTTGTGGGTCCCTTACAGTTTAGGATATTCTATGATTCCTTAAGTAATCAAGGGTTTTGGGGTCAGAGCAATGCACTCCTGTGCTGTTTCTATCTACTTTTTCATTTTCCAGATATCCTTTAATGAAAAGTGTTACAGAAACGGTGTGTAGAAGGTGGTAAATGTATAATAAGAATGTACTGTAGGGCATTGTCTAAGTGAAATGGAGGAATTTGAACGCTAACACTGTCTTGTCAACTAAGTGATAGTTAGCTTAGAATTGCAGTGTGGAATTCTATTGCTTAGAAAATATGCAATTTCCATTTGCTCCACCCTGTTTTCAGTTATATAAGGCAGTATAATTTAAAAGCAATAAGGCTTTCTGAAGATGTGGGGGGGTACTGAAAATTAGTTTAGTATCTCTATTTGACCATGTAATGGTCAAGTACTGAGCAAAGACAGATCTGAGAAAAGGATTTTTTGTTCGCCTGATGAGCAAAAAATTTTTGACTAGTTGTTTACTAGTGTTATGTAAACCTGTTGATCTGTACTCTAACCTAAACTCATAAAAATGATGAGTACTTGCTTGCTTCGCATTCACGTCAGCAGCAGCTACTCACCTTTTCCTAGACTTAAAATTTAATTTATAGTAGTGTTTTAACTTTTATTATCTGAAATTTTCCTCTAAAAAGAAATATGAGCATTTTTCAACTTATGAACTAACACTGTTCAGCCCCATGATTTAAAAACTGAAACAAAAGCAGAAAATTGAGTTTTCAGAGCACAAGGATTATATGAAACAGGAAAATAGTGCAAATGTTTGCAGATTTAATTAGTTAATTTAAGTATTTTTAATCTAAACTCCTCAATGTACATGAAAATAGTCCATCCATCACTCCTTTTAGGACTCAGTGACTGAGTTATGATACTGTCATTGAAATCCTAAGGAAACCATTTTTTTTCAGATGATAAATTTCATTGGCATTTTTTGGATAAGTGGCTTCTTTCCCTATTGAGTGGGAAAAATCTGATGGTTTTGGACCTGAATTTTCCCCTAGAAAGCTTTTCTTTAATTTTTTACTATGTGAATCTCTTCTCCAAGTACTTGTCTGTACATTTTTTTTGCAGAGGTGGCTCTTTGGACTGTTAACTGAGTACCATGGCACATGATGCTATTGTTCCTTAGATGACTGAAAATAAAAAGAATGGGCCATGCATGTGGGAAACACAATATGAGAAATCATTTACTACATAAATTTTACCAGAGGCTGGGGCTTCTCGAGTCTTTATAACAAGTTTTTGAAGGGTTCTTAGCCACTCAATGACTTATAGTTATAGTAAGATTTCATTTGAAATTTATATTTTCTTTTAAAAATTGACAAGAAAATAGAGGAATGCTATTTAAAAGAAAACCATTATCTGAACCAATTAAAGCAGCGTTGAGACCTGTCATGTGGATGCTGCTTCTATAACTGCATGGAACACGTCATTGTCTAGGACTTTGTTTGGACAGGACACAAATCATTTGAAATGTTGGATGGATATAGTCTCCTACACAAACACTTTTATTAGAGAAGAAGCATTTGCTTACTTTAACTTAGAGCTCTTCCCATGTGATGCAAACAAACTTCAAAATGTTTTGTGGTATTGAAAGCAAAACATCTCCATTTAAGGTTGTAACTACATTATTGCAAATTTACAATAAAGCTGTACCAAAACAAATCTCTTGTGATGACAAGGCTGAGTTCCACAACCTCATGTGCATGGTCAGCAAAAAGGAGTGGTTGAAAAAGCTTTCTGTGCTCCACCAAATGAGTAGTTGGGAATGATGGATTTGAAAAAGAGTAATCCATGGGTAAGAGAAAATCACTACCTAGCGGGCACAAGTAAAAAAGGTGTAAAGTATGGCTTTTTTCAGCAGGAGAAATCCTATAATTATATCTTATATTTACATCTCTATGGAAAAAGGGAGATCCATTTAATGGTACGCAGACATCACTTTCATAGAACACAGATAGATGATGAGAAATAATGTTAAATAAATAGCAAACTGAAATTTCAATATTGCACATTGTGAAAGAAAAATGCAAAAATATTTTTCAACTTTCCTTCTGTCTCTGGATCCAGACCTTTTCTTTTTAACACTGTACATTTTACCTATCTGCATGTTAATGTACATATTTCATGCAGACTGTAATTGCTTGTATAGGTTTATAAACAAGCTAAAATAGAAAGCTCTAGAAATATTTCCATCAGGAATACTTTTCACCACTCTGATACCTGATATTTTTCTAAAATTGTGGGTGGGATGCCTTCTAGCAAAGAGCCAGGAAAAGCTATATTCTGTCTTGGTGCCAGTGTCAGCTTGGAGCCATGACTGATGCTTTTCTGAGCCCCTGTCAGCTATGGCCACAAAGGCAGCTCCTCTTGAACTTCACCAACTGTTATAAATTACAGCAGACTTCAGGATGTTAAAATTTGTACAGAAAATTTGGCCAGGCACAGGTGTGGCCTCAGGCAATGAAGCAGAGAGGTGGCTTGATGCCTCCTTCTGGGTCTTTTTGTTTAGGCTGGTATAAGAGGACTAATCTTCAGACTTGCACATGACAAAAACATGAGCAAAATAATTTGTGTTTCTGGATAAAATAGTTTAGCTCGTCTTCTTTTTTAGTCACAAAGTTCAGAAGGTTTTTTGGGATGTTTCTTTTACAGTGGGTTTGTTTCCATGACAACTTCTATGTAATTTCTAAATATATTTTTTATTTTCCCCAAAGATGTATAAAGAGTGATCCTATCTGGAAGTGGTCTTTGATAGCAATAGGTTTTGCATGGCTGCAAAATTCTTGTTATTTATGAATTAAAGGATCTATATACTTTTTTCTTCATACCTTGATGTATTGTGTTACTTTACTTCAGGCAAACATTGTATAAAATCACTAAATATGTGTGTCTGACACAAAATTGAAGTGATTACTGGAGTCCTAAAGGAGAGATGTAGTTACAATACACATCCTGAAGTTTCAATCTGACCAGCAGACAAAAGAGAGCTCCTTTATGTCCCTAAGGTGAAGAGTTTTGTATTCTTAGGCTATTATCTAGCAATTTCCAGGGATTTTTTTTTTTGTTTTATTGTTAAATCTAAATATTAGGTTTGTGGAGAAAAGGCTGAAGAAAACCGACAGATAAGTTTTAGTGAGGAAAAGCAACACACATGATACACCTTAGAGAGTCCTAGAATATGAAGCCATCTCATGCACTATATCAATTTCACATTAAATGTTATGTTTTTCTTTTAACTGAGAGGTTAAGTTAGCTTGCTCCTGCATTTCTTATGGTATGGACCAGAATGTGACTATATTCACTCCTGAGCAGTCATATGGTTTGTATAGTTTACAAATGAGCCATTTTCTTCTACAGACATCTCCCTTTTTACTTGGAAGATGAAGCTGAAATTTATGTCTTCATTTAAAATTTGTTCTTTGCAGGTGGTGCCTCCTTGTAGTGCTTCCCCTCTCAGAGGTGCCCTTGGTTCAGTGCAGGGTGCCAGCCAGATGCCACTGACCAGGAGCACCACAAGATGCTATTTAAGCATTTCAATAACAGTGACTCTGTTACACCGTAGCTAACTGCTGGTTTGTTTTCTCCTCAGATTTCAGAATTTTTAGTCATACAAAGGAATGGAAATGCCTTGTTTAAAAATAGAGCTGTGTGATGTTTTCATGTTCAGATGGACTTAGGACCCAGAGGACTGCTTGCATGCAAATGGTCTTTCAAGCCAAAATAAATACAATGGGGAATTTGCAAAATCTAGTGTCCCTCTGTATTGTCTAATTACCCAGATTGAGTATCAGGTGTTATGAGATTATTTCAAATCAATTCTGCATGACAATTAGTTTATATACTTACACAAAAATGTATTACAATGAGTTTTACTTTATTTCTTGTCTGTTTTTCTGTATCAAAACTGTGAGTTCTGAAGATGTTTTTTCAGTAGCCAGGCTTTTGACTTTGCCTTGTATGCTCAAGAAACTGACTTCAAAATTTCCCTGTGATGTCTGGTGTAACATCTATAAGACATAAGACAAAATAAAATTTTATAAGAAAACACTAACATCTTCAAGACCCAAATTTAAAGAAGCATAGAGATTCATCACTGCTGAATGTCAACTTTTATTTGACAGGAAGAGTGTGCAAATATTTATAGTAAACTTGGAATTATAGAGACTAGGATTTTATTTAGTGTGTATGTTTGTTTGGATGTGAGCTTGAGCCTTCATGTCTCTATATTTTGCTAATACCATTTTTCTAGTTTTACTTCTCAACTTTCTTAAATCATGGTGAACAGTGTGTTCTAAAGAAGAAACGCTAAAAGGATGAACCCTCCAGAAATAATCTGTTAATGAAATGTTAAAATTTTTAGTTTATACATATACTTATGCCCTTGCATAGTAGTTTTTTTTTTAAATGGAAGAGAGAAAAAAGGGCATAGCATGGAAGAAAGTGAAAAGAAGAAAATGAGAAGTAGATGTTAAAAGGAAAGTTAAAAAGAAAGAAAGAAGGAGGAAAGGGAAAAAAGGATGAAAAGGTGGAAAAGGAGAGGGAAAGTGAAAAAAAAGAAAGGAAAGGGGAAGCAAGGAGTTTACATCTCTTGAAACAGGAAATTTATGAAACATGAGAAGAGAGAATATTTTATATGGAAACACATGGAAGTAATTCCTGGTTTATATTAATAGATCTGGTCTTAGTGCATGAAAATAATGTTGGAAAGCCAGATAGTAAAGGTAAGTCTTCCAGCCAGGCCTCTACCCAGTATCAGATATTCAAACTTTTCTTATTTAGATGGGTTTGTTTGGTTTTTTTNAATTTTTTTTTTTTGATTGGTTTTTTTTGTTTTTTTTTTTTTTTTTTTTTTTTTTTTAATTTTTTTTTTTTTGATTTATGGCAAAAGCTTTCTCTAAAATTAACAGAAGGGTTTGGGTTTTTTTCCATATTTGTAGAAATGTCTAGAGATAAAAACAAAATTACTTTTCTACTGAGACGAATGAGTTTCTAGAGTACATCTAGGACTATAGTACTTAGAGTCTGTAGTAAATTATGAAATACTTTTTTTAAAGCTACTTTATAGAAAGTCACATGCTCCATCCCTGCAGAACAGGAGCACAGGTTGGACTGAACACTGCTGCAGTGGACCTTTCCTCTGACACAGTTCAGCATCCCCTGAAGTTGAGGAAGGTGCATGAGAACTCACTCAAGCAGTGTTCCTTCCTCAGGAATAGTTTATTCTTTTGTTTGAAAAGTATGTGTTTGAATGCTGAAGTTTTTAAACTGAAATGCACTTGTATTTGTCTGGTCAACAAAACAAGTGCTTGTTGATATCTTTGCTGAGCTGGCAGGCTGGCAGTCTTATATAGTATCACAAAAAAGAAAACACCGCTTGTAATAACAGATTTAGTATGATCACCCTTACTTTAAAGTGAAAAGGAGGAACCATACTTCATTTTAAAAGAGCCATCCATGTAATTATCATTCCAGCTGTAAATAAATATATCCTGACAGTGGTTAGGAGAGGGTGCCTCATTGTACAGCCTTTATGCCCTCAAATCAAAATAGACAGTGATGATGCTGAACATTCTTCATGTTGGCCTTCTCATCCCTAGAGAACCAGCTAAGTAGCAGACAGAAGTTGCCCTTAAATCTCAGCAATACTCTGTGCCTTTGCTGCATAGTTACTCTCTTAATGGCTTCCAGAACTTTTGTTCTGGTTACAGATCAGATAGGCAACACAAAGCATTAAAGGTCTAGAATTGAAATGATAATAAATTGGGATTTATTTACCTCTTTGGAAGTATTTTGAAAAGCTGCCATGTTTGATTTCATGATTGAAAATTGGCTCACATTCCTTAGGGAAATGGTGTCCTGGTCACTGTCTGTCAAAGGGGATGAGGTAGTGTCAGGGAAGGTTTTTATTGGTATAGTGCTACCAGTAAATAGCAGTAGATATTACATTGTAATGCAAAAGGCAGTGAACATTAGACTTCATGCAAACAAGTACTGATTTCATTTAAAATGCAAACAAAATCAAAATAACTGAGCCCCAAAATTGTAGTGTTTTCTTGTGGTGGATTGTTTGGGTTTTTTGTTTGTTTGTTTGTTTATTAGTGGTTTTTTGGTGAAAGTGTTTATAAACCCTCATTCATATCATTATGTAATGACTGACCCAAATCTTTTAAACATACCATTCCCAAAATGCTTGATTTCAAATTCTCAGGTGCTGGACTTATAAATCCTCACCTGAATTTGGATGTGGTAGGTCAACTCTGATTCTAGAAGTAGCTGAGTACTAATCATAGTTGTCTAACTTACATTTCAAATTAAAGTTTTGTGCTCCCTTTGAATTGAAAATTCTACTACTTGAAATATCACTAGTAATTTTTCAACTAAAATAAATTTAAAGCTAATGTTCACTAATTTGAAAATATGAATATTTAATACACTTAATATCAATCTTGCATTCATTCAGTCAAAGAATCTAGTGGTCTACACACCCAGTAGTCTTCAAGGAATGAAGATTGCATTTAATAATGATTGGCTGTTATTCCCCAGGACTGGCTCAAAATCAATCCACATTTTTATTATTATAATAAATAATTTTGTGAATAATTCAAAATGATTATTTGAAACTAATAATGACAATTCACAGCAGGAATAAAGCTGTCAAACTGCTTAACAGCATCTATGCAGTGGTGATTTTTCCAGATGGCAAAACTTACACCTATAAAAAAGATGTTAGAAAGTTGTCATCAGAGAAGGACCAGGAGAGAATACTCTCCTTCTTCTCAGCTCTTTGGAGCAAGTCTGGATGGTGAAGGCCAGAAAGGGATTCCTTTTACTTTTTTCAGTTATATGGGTGTTGCACTTTCAGAAAGAAATTAGTATTTGTGCTCAGTCCTCAATCTACCCCAGTAAACAAGTTATAGTTGTGAGATTGATACTACTCAACTCAGCATCCTCTGTTTTGTGGCAGATCTGACTTCACTTCTGAGTCCACTTGTATTCATTTTACATTGAAGAACTGATAGTGGCACTATGGAGAAACTGATTAAACTGACCAACATTTTCTTTTCACTCTGTCTTAAGCTTAGTCTTTTTGAAGGTTAGTATTGTCCTCTGAAAAGAGCTACTTAGGAAATGTTCAGTGTAATGGTAGTTACTGAGTTTTTTTGAATCTTTCTACTCTT
Organism: Urocynchramus pylzowi; assembly: GCA_013397555.1. Taxonomy (NCBI): domain Eukaryota; kingdom Metazoa; phylum Chordata; class Aves; order Passeriformes; family Fringillidae; genus Urocynchramus; species Urocynchramus pylzowi. The sequence goes on along the minus strand of VZRH01006717.1, from coordinate 2,723,290 downwards.
TATGAGGCAAGTATTTGCAGTTGTCCTTTTATTTGGACTTTTACATATTTTGAGAGAAGGAAATTCAGTGAAGTAAGTGCTCTGAGAAGTGACATGTCTTACTTGGAACAGTCAATAAGTCAATAGACAATACTAGGAAGTGGAAAATAGAAGTGGAGTCCTTGTTTGCCTGATTTGATGCAAGGACAGAACACTTTGGTGTCAGATGAATGTTGCAGTCACAGGACAATAGGAATTTCTTGTGTGAGAGCTGTCTGATTTACATCCTGCATCTAAGAAACAAACATTTCCATTTGCTCAAAAACAGGCCCACATTTGGTTTGAGAATGCTTCTCATTGGTCATGATAAAATAGTTATTAAAAAGGAAGTTGTTGTGAGGACAGAAAACCCATTCACCACCTTGAAATTACACTGTTTTTCTTGATGTGGATAAATTGTAGGTAATTCTAGACAGGATATAACTGCCGTGAGAGTTTCTTTTAGGAAACTACCATAGTCAGTGTCTGTCTGATGACTAGTATCTTTTTCTGAACACTATAGTATTCATCACTGAAATCTGACTCTACTGAAAAATAGTAACTTATTCCCGGACACATTTTTTTTTTTTTTTTTCAAAGCTGAGCTTTGTAAGTGTCTGTGGGATAATACACAAGGTTAGCTTGTGTATCACTTTGATACATGCACACAGACTGGTATGAGGCCATATCCCCATAATAAGCACAGTTGTCCCAAATATTGTGTAGCTACACTGGTACTCTGGGTTTAGCCAAATGCCTGGTGATTATATAAATACAAGAACTTATTTTCTGTGTTCCTCTCTCACTGATATTGTAGCTCATGTAAGAAAAATTCCAAAAATAATGTATTGCTGAGAGTGGGGCTTCCAAAGGAACACACTGGATATCTTAAAAACACACTGAAATTATGACACTAATTTGTCAGTGAAGGATTATGTAACCTAAGCTGACTACTTTGACAGTACCAAGAGTGCCTGAAATCTAATATTCCATATTTTGATATACCTTCTATCTCAGAGTTGCTTCAATGAGCATGCACCCTGTTAATATACTACTTAAAGGGCAGATGGGTCCTCAAGGAGAGAGGCTTTGAGTTCAGTGTTCTGGCTTCTGCACTTTTCTCAGCCCTAGAAATACTTGCTCAGATTAGATCTTCTGGGAATGTGTCAGATCTCTCATTTGCATGTCAGTGATTGAAAACAAGTTGATAGACTCTGGACATGAAAATGGATGTATATTTCTTCATGAAAATATAGTGAAGACACATTTGCTGAATTTATAATTTGAAATGGGATTGCTCTTAGAGATCACATGTGAGGTTATAGAAGAAACCTGTGGTGTTTTTAATAATATTTAAAAAATAACATGAGAGTTCAAGGGTTGGACCTGATGGTCATTGTGGGTCCCTTCCAACTCAGAATATTCCATGATTCTATGATTCTTAAGTGCCGAGTCTATGAAAACAAACATACTTTGTGTATTCGCTTTTTGAATTTTGGTAGTTGATTTGACTTCTATAAGCTACTTTTTTCCAGTCTTTTTATATTTATATATTTATTTTAAATGGCATTGGCAAAGGAATGTTTTTGAACTTTGCCTGTTTACAATAGAACATATGTGGGCCAGAATTTTGATGCTTTCCTGAACAAGGGATGTAGGAGACACAAGAAACAAAGCAAATTGTTGCCAGACTATCTGTACTGTACAGTGATGAAGTCTAGCAGCCCCAGTCATAAATCAGGTACTCAGCAAATAAAGAGGAAAAGTTAACACATGCCAGTGTAAGAAATGAATCAGAGGAAAGAACAACTTTGGTAAATAAACAAATACTAGAAAATGCATTTTCCTCTGGTTATGTTGTCAAAGAATTGGAGTTTCAGTGCTTTCCTCAAATGCATCTTTAAACTGCCAGATATCAGACATTAAATATCAGACAAAGTAGACTATTTGCTAGAATATGGTTTTCTTCTAACACTCACCTTTATCCACAGTCTCTTGAGAAGGCTGTAAAGTAAAAGAAATATTTTAAGATCTCTTCTATATGAAATCCATATCCATGCATGCTCTTTTAATGGGAGGAAAGGCAATGGAAACATGAAAGCAAGCAGAATTTAAAAGCAAGCACATGAATAAAGAAGAGCAAATTAGTATAATCTTTAAATACAAAAGTAAAAAGTAAATCCATGATTTTGAGTCCATCAAACAAAAAGGGCAGTAGGAAGTGACAAGTCTGCAAAGCAGCTCTTCTTTTACCTCTTCTTTCCCTTTAACAGTTTTTCTTTCTTTCAGTGGAAAGTGTTGGCTTCCTTTTCCACCTTGTTTATTTTTTCCCTTTTCTTTTGGTGAAAACATGTTTCCTTCCAGAAATCCACTCTGCCTGCATCCTGGCAGAAACCTCCCACTGTCCTTAATATCCCCTCACACTTAGAGTTACAGCACTGGTCTTACCTCAAATGAGAAGTTCATTCTTTGCCTCTTTTTCTGAGATGCACATATACTTCTTGTAGGTTATCCAAATGTCTGCCAAAGACCACTCTATCCAAGTCCACACAGATCGGATGGAATTATCCGCCTGAATTTCTAGTTTTTAAAGGAAACTGTTATTTTGGATGATTCATAGGGACTGCTTATTTTGCTACTGCTTCAGTAATAAACACATTATTTTAATGGATCTTAGAAACAAATCCTGCAGTCCTCACTGAGAAAAACTTCTATTGACTTCAATAAGTTTTCCTGGGCAAGTTTAGAAAAATGGTTTCAGTATTAGACTGAAAATAAGTAACTTGAAATGTGTTTTTTTCAAAACCTTAATAAAATGTGTTGATTTTTTTTTTTTTCTTCTAAAAATTGCATCTTTCAATATCTTTGCCTGGTTTGCCTTCTGAAACCAAGAAAAAACTTCACCATTGCTGGAACTAAGTGTCCTTCAGGCATCAAGAATGCCAGGGCCAAAATTCCTTTCTCAAGTGTTTGTGAACTGGAAAAAATGTGTATTCTGGTTTCTGGCATATGCATAAGCATGAGTTGGCTACTATTCCTCTGCATACTTTAATGGTCATAATAGTTTTCCATTACTTGTTAAGTCCTGTTAATAGTGCAGCATCAAGGGATCACAATAAAAGCAGAGTTGATAAAATTCTGACTCACATGTAGCAAATGGGAAGTTTGGCTTAGCCCAATGAAGGGCTCCTCTTGATGTGTCAAGACATTACTGTAATAAACACAGTCAGTAGCAGTGTGGGGCACTTTTACAACAATGAATATGTAACCAAAGGGAAGATAAAATCTGGCACATAGATTCTGCTTCAGCTCTGGATGCACCTGTTTCTTGTGAATGGCAGAAGGAAATGTGACAGCTGCTTATCTACTCATTCAGAACTAGAGATGGCTTGGCTCAACTGGAGAAGCTGAAGTGCTGCAAAAAAGCAGAGAAAGAGATGGGCTAAATTTAGGGATATGACTATTTTTCCAAATCTGATACTAAACTTCTTGCCTGGTATTAAACAAAAGTGATTTTTTGGTGACTCCTTAGCATTGCAACAGGACACAGATATGCAGTCTTTCTGTCACACGCCACATAGTATGATATTGTGAAGGAATAAGATATAGGTGCATGTAGCTCATGCACTTGAATTTGGAAGATTCTGGCTGCCCATATCATGGCTTTGTCATCAGTGCAGATGCCTAGTAAAGAGCTGTTTATTCACAACTGCATTTTTGTTCCTTTTGCATGGAAAAAAAAAATGCTAAAAATATATGCTAAAAATGATAGCTTTTGTTGTTAGGTTGCAGAATAACTTTAGGTTGGCACTGGCTAAACGTAACATCTCAGCAACCTAGCCCAGAAAGGGGCCCTTAACACTCATTGATCTCTGGATCATACAAGAACTTTCTGGCAGGACAGATGAATACAGCAGGCCTTTTTTTGAAACACTTTTTTTTTTTTTCAGTTCTGTTCTACGTACCACTGTTTCTGCTGAACTCATTGCTCCTGTTTTCCTGAGCCCGTAGCCTGTCTCTCAGCTCAGGGGAAATTAATCCATCACCATCTCACCTTTCTACTTCCCTCCTCCTTTTAAAGATCATTGCTCTTTTCCTGACTTTTTTTTTCTTGTAAATGAGATACAATTTTACACTGAAATAGCCATATTCCTTTAAACTGTCCAAGTTCCAGTTTCCATAAAGGATTGACATATGCAAATGCTACCTTTATGTTTTTTTCTCACATAGTTAGATATGAGGAGCTGTGGTAAGAGGAAACAATTATTTAGATAGAAATTGCTTTCTGATGCTGGAAATACCAAAATTAATTCCTTCACTTTAAAGCTAGCATAGGCACAGATGTTCTCTGGTGGGAATAGTCTTCTATCCTCAGTGATTTCTCCCCTGGATATACAAATGCACTCTAGGCAAGTTACAATGCTGAGGTCAATGAATCGAGAACCCTGCGGGATTTCAACGTACTTCAAAACTTTCATATTAAGTCAATGTGACTGAAATAGGATAAACAGATACATTTTAAGTAGATTGTTCTTTCTGTTAGATGTCTTCTATAATACATCTAAGTTACTTATACCTATTTAAACTTTTATAAATAACATTCTACAAACCAGATATTGTTACACAATCACGTATCAAGACATGAAAATAAATTAAACTTTCCTCTATTTTCCTAAATAATTCTGCAAATATCCTGGGCAAGTGACATACTTTGCTGGAACATTTCATTTGTCCATTGTGACTAGTGTCTTAAGTTTATGCCCTCACCCTTAGAATTTGCAATTGAATTTACAGTTGTTTACTTTCAAGAGTATATACAGTAATATATTTAAAAAACAAATAAAATGGATAATGGAAATACTGTATCCATGATTATGCCCATGGCAGGGGGCTTGGCTAGATGATCTGTAAAGGTCCTTTCAACCCAAACCATTCTCTGATTCTGTTATTCAAAGATAAGAAAGTACTGTGCTTTCAAATTCAATTACATTTTTCACTGAAATAGCTCAAAACTAGACTGTGTCTGCTGAAACATTAACGAGATCTAGGGAGGCATTGGAGAAGAAGATTCACTTTGCAATAGACAATAGAACAAGGCAGTCTCTGCATTTGGCTTTAACAGTATTCTTAATCATAAACATCCAGAGCTATTATTGATGTATATGCAACAAGACATGATTACCAATTGCATTTTTTCTTTCATGTAGTGCAGCCTCTATGGAAGGACTGTCCCATGCTGTATGATCAGATAAGCCATGTCTTCTCATCAGGATGAGGACCATGATTCTTGGCAGAGCTAGCATTTTCCAAGGAAGATATTAATTAACTTTCATTAGAGGTAAGAAGGCCACTGCCATGTTTTTTTTCTATAAGCAGCAAAGAACCACTGACATATTGAAGACTTGTGGTGGACACCTGCTAGATAGGAGCCTGGCTCCTTCCTCCTCTCAGGTTCTTCAGTTCTTTCTCAGATCTTCATAGATAAGAGCTGGCTCTGTTAGAGTCAGCAGGAGATAGGCCTTTAATTGCAGCAGGTCCAGGATTTCACATCATAAACCTGAAACTCATTTTGTAGTCTCTTCCAGACAGCACCATGGAAAGAAGGAAGTATTGTTTTGCTTCCACAGTGATTGATCTGAGGTTTTCCTCATACTTGACATGAAATATGGAGAAGTATGTCTGAGAGCATGTGCAAGAGACCAAACATTCATCCTCATAATGCTACTGAGAACCTATTTGCCTCCTTTGTTTTTGGTAGAAATATATGAATCATTTTACTCAAGACTGGCCAATTGGATTGAAGTGTCTTGAATATTCAGCAAGGTTTGCAAGTATTTGGCAATTTGTTCTTTGACTCTCTTAATGAATTTAGCTATGCTCTCTCCTGTTTCTGTTCAGAAGCAGAGGGACTGATCTATTACATGAAATATGGCTCCTAGATAGTCCTTAGCCTCAGTAGAAGAAATTTACAAAAAGGTGTCTGGAACTGAGATATTTAGAGAGTGCATTTACAGATTACTTCAACATCTCAGCTTTTGAATACTGATTATCTGAAACAAATCCCTGCATCTCTGAAGACTTGCCTACCACCTACTTGGTTGAACTATGATGCTTACCAGGGGCTTTGTAGGGACTTGAATTTTAGTCTGGACTGAAAGTTCTCACTGTGTCTTTGGAACTATATTTCAGTGTAACAACAGGTAAGAAAAAATAATCTAAAAGGGCTTTCATTGAAATTGAAATAGAATTAGCTGTTGTGGTTCACAATCTGTCAGATGTCCTATGCCTGAGGTCATTGGATTAGACCTTGACAACACTGATAAGATTAACTTGTCATTCCTGGTGCTGAGTTGCAGATTTATGGATTTGGCTTCTACTGGGAGTAGCTCCAAGGATAGGAGGAAAAACAGCTTATAAATTCTTCAGAGTTCTTTGGAGCCAAGAGCCACTTTTTGGCTGGCTATGCAAGTGATATTATTTAAAGGGTACTTGGAGACATGAGAATAATTGAAGAGTAAAATAAAAAGTGAAAAATACTGGAAAGCTATTTCTCTTATAGAGTAACTGATAAAAACTGCATTCATGATCATCTCCAGTAATGTTTCTCATCACAAGTAAACATTCTGTTGTTTCTCCAAGCATAAACATTCTTCAAGCAGATCCCTCATTGGCTCAGCTACATTTACTACTCTGTTTATCACTCATTTCCTTGGAACGTATTTGTGAAAAATGGACAATTGTATTTTACTAAGATCTATTGGACTTTGGCCAATGAATTCCATTAACTCATTATATTTTAAAATGTCCAAACTGAAGCTGGCTGGGAAAGACAGACAAAGAATTACAGGGTTTTGTTCACAGGAAAAGAAAACACACCAACAAGTCAAATAATGAAGCTTTTATTTGGGAGCATGGAGGAAGTATTTATTGTCACTTAGTGAATTGAAACACATGAAGGTACTGAGATTTTGCACAACTGTCATGGAGGAGTCTCTCAGACCTTGTTTCACTTCTAGCTGATAAAGATCTAACGAAAGTAGTGGGGATCTGAGAAGATACTCCACAGACTATAGAGACATTCAGATTTTAATTTTACTGGTTTATCATCCATCTGAAAGAATCCAATAAAATCCAATAGAATCCAATAAAGTCAGGGATTCTATTGTCTGTTGAGATCATGAAGGCCAATATGACAGAAAACTTCTTGTTTCAACTTTGGTAGACTTCTTCATAGGTGACTAGTGATAGCTGGAGCTGTGGGAAACAGGTGTCAGGAAATGCAGTAGTAATGAAGCTAGATCTCGACTGTAGCTGAGTAGTTCACAGTAGAGCTAAGAGCCATAGAAATTAAAAATTAACTATAGTCACTCTTTTCTATAAGGGAGACTAGCTAGGGATAAACAAAAGTTATAAACAAAAATTATCTTGCTGTACTTGCATTGTAGTTACAGAAGAGTTGCAATGATGTAATTGTGACAAAAAAAATTGGTCTCATTAATTTGATATTTATAGGTGGGAATTCTGATCCAGACCTTGGAAAATCTGTAGCATGTCCTGCTAAAAGAATTCAATGTTCATGCTTGGGTACTAATTAAGAGTGTTAGCAAATCTGAAACAGGTTGTTGTCCCTTTCTTTGGAAGTTATTAGTATTTTTCCTGGAAGCAGCAATAAATTTAGTCCTTGAACTTGTGAATACCAAAGGGTTTATCAGTAGATCTTTGTGTTGAAAGAACTTTAAAATATTTGAGATTTTAAAAATTTCTTTAAACTGAAAGGTGAGAATTATGTAAATGCATAAGTATGTTGTTCTATACATTCTTTGTTTTTCTTAAAATCTTCCTTTAATTTCTGCTACAGAACTTTGAAAGAGACAGAACTAGACAGACTGTTCACCTAACACAAAATGGCTAGTTAATGCCCTTATCTTCCTAAGTGCTTCCTTTTGTGAGCAGTAGTTAGGGAGTTGGGCTGGAATGATGACAGATGCTATTCAGGTTGTCTTCCACCTGTTTCAGAATACTCTGGGATGACAAATTGCATTCTGACTCTCAGGCCCCTTGTTTCAACAGATGCTTTTAGAATGGGAAAGTTTGGCTTTTGCCACCCAATTCATTTTTGGCAAGGTTTCAAAAAAAAAAATTAAAAGCTTGAATCTTACTATGAAAACGAAATACATCTCTCCAGACAGCTCTGCCATCTGTGCTTCAGGTTCCCTAAATAAGTATTTCTAAAAATTTGCACATTATTTAAGATTTGTCAGTGTAGTAGATTAAAAAGGTTTTTGTAGCCCATATGCTTTTTTTTTTTTTTTAAATCAGGGTTGCCTAGAGACTAAGAAAAAATGTTGCTTACTTGTCTGTGGATACATATGTATACAAAATTTAAAAATGGTAAAAAATAAGCAAAGTTTTTTGTGTTATGGAGCCATAAGATAGAGATCTTTGGCTCAAAAGGCTTCAATTTCATCTTCCAGTGAGAATTTTCAAGTTTTTCTGAGAAGCTCCAGTTGGGGGCTGCTATTCTCAACACAGGAGACAGGTACAACCAGTGGCATTGGGGTTCACATCCCCTCTGTGAACCAGCAGTACTTGCTTCAGCCCTTAAAAATGTTACATCACCACAGTCAGATGTTGTGGGAGCTGAGTGGGAGTCAATACTGAAATAGCTATGACTTTATATAAATGGAAAACTCTAGAACTTTGGGTCTGCAAGAAACTGAAGTGGCTATGAGAACCAGTTTCTTAAAAGAATTAGGCTAAGGATATTTAAGGGGTCTTTCATGTGTTTAGACATTTTTTCTCCATAACAAATTTATTTTTCTTGAAAACATTTAGATGCATTTACAGATGAGTAATGGATTACATTCATCTTGGAATGTGTGTTTGTGTGATTTAAGAGATATCTTGAGGTTATTCAAGAAAAAAAATAGACCACAGGATAATTTATTTGCAATATGTCACTAGAAGGAAATAAGAATACAGTAAAAATAAAAGTGGAGTATGTCTTAGACAAAACAATTTTTACACCATTTCCAGATAGAGAATACCAAATGCTTATGCACAAAATATCAGGGCGCTGACTTCCCAGGTCTTTGTTCAGACCCTTGGTCTTATATTAAACAGTAGTTATAGGTAATCTTGGTGGTTGACCACTATCAAATTAGTGAATGATAGCAGGCTAATTTCTTTTCAAGTCTATGTTCACAAGGTCACTATTATATTTGAACCAATTTGGTGGTTCTGCAGCAATGCAACAAAGAATGAATTTTGAAAGACTACAGTTGGTGCAAAACTTGACTAAAACAGGATTTCTGGACAGGAAACAGAAAATCTGATCTCCCTAATATTTCAAATCAACCAGGTCTTGGTGGATGTTTTTTAATTTACATATTTTTGTTTACATTTTATTGTTTACCATATTTGTGTGCCCCACAGAACCTACTTGCAACTCCTCCAGGGTATCTAGATTTTCTCAGAAAATGGACTTAATGAAGGTGTTAATTTCCTTTTGGTGAAGGGAGGAATAATTGGGTATGATAACAGGAGTCATGACACATTCTGAGTTTAAGCAACCTCTGAAAGCCTAGAATGAGTGGTGAGGTAACTCCATGCACTAAGAAGAAGCAAAAGAAAGAAAATACCTTTTATAGAATGAGAAATGTGTAGACACAATATATAGAAACCATGAATTTCCTAAGGGAATGGAAGTAGGGATTGCTGATCTTGGCCTCTGTTGTGCTCAGAAGATGTTGCGTGTACTGTTCTGGTTGATTAACAGACCGTTTGGTAAATGTTTGTGCTTGAGTAGAGCCTGAATTCAGAGAATTCTTGAACACTGTTTCCAGGACAGTAAAATTTCCCTAAGAAATTTTGAACCCACTTTTGAGATTTACTTCTGTGGTTGCTTTGCCATTTGTAAGTAGTTAACCTACATTACAACACACTGGAGAAATCACTATAGAATCCTAGAGTGTAATGTAGTCAGTAGTATGCCAGTAACAAAATTAAGCTTCTAGTATAAATTGACTTGGATTTGGGGTGACTTCTTTTTGTGGAATATCCAATTTCACTGTGTGTGGCACACATTTTTTTGCTTTAGCTTCATCATGTGCAGCATGAAGTGACTGTTACTGGTTATCGTAGGGGATCCCTTCTCATCATCACAAAGATCTCTTTCCAAACTCTTTGATGTACATGTAATTTCTGTAAGACACTGTGTTTTTTCTGCTGCCAGAAATATGTTTTATATGCTGCTTGTATATTCAAGTGCAACTGTTTTTGCCTAAACTTACATCAAAGGGACCTATGCCACTGATGACTTGTGGGATTCTTCTGTACTGCATGGAAAGAAGAAACTGGTCTATTTCCTTCCTCTAGAGTGCTGTTTTCCTGACCATAAATTTCACCAAATAAGCACACTATTGCCAAGTTGGCTTTGAAAATGCCTAACTCCTACTAAGGCAACTTACAGGAAGTCCTATGTTAATCTTTATGATTGAGATCTTTCCATCTGTTCCCTTTCAATGACAATATTGAATGCCCTGTATTAAACGTACAGGTATTCAACAACCACTTCTCCCCCACCCTTACAGATTGACCTTATTTTTTTTTATGCGTGAACAAACCCTAGAGTATCCTACTCTAAATGGACCCTCCAAAACTTATAGTTTCAAAGAAAAATTCCACTTCCCTTTTTTATATTTTAGAACATTGGAATCTGGGGTATCAAAAAACTCTAAGAAACATTTTTTTTACTTTTTCAAAATATTTTAATTCCTATGCTACTGCTGGAAATCTGAGTGGTGGCAACTTTTTAATTTAATTATTCAGGACTAGAAAGCTAAAAAATATGGAATTTTCTTGAGTAATTCAAAATGGCTGATTTTCAAGATAAAGAAGCAAGCTTTTCCCTTGTGAGGTCTCCAGAGAGAGCAACTGTCCTCTGCTTGATGGAGCATGATCCATAAGTCTCCTCTTTAGTGTGATTTGAAATGAAACTGTTCTGGTCCTTGCCTGAATGAGGACTGCAGGGAGAAAGAGGTTGCCCTGTTGTGAAAATGGAGTCAGATGGGTCTAATACTGGGACTTAATTTTTTACCTTTACAAATTTTTGTTGCCATAATAAAAAATAGCTACTTATTTTTGGGTGTGAAACTTGTGTCAGTCTGAGCCAGAACAGCCTCAGCCATGTGTTTGTATTTTGGTCTGACTTGCTCAAGAAGCCTCAGCACAGCACACAAAGCTCTTCTGTCTCTAGGCTGAGTAACAGCTATATGATACTCCCAGACATACCTTTCCTAGCCACATGACATATTGCCATTCCAAGTACTGAAAGCCTGTATATTTCTCTTTCCTGTTATTATAAATTCCATGTAAAAACGAAACTTCAGAAATACAGTGAGGTATTTGCTAAAGACTTGAACCTGAGAGTGAGTGCTTTTCTGGGATCTCTTCTGTCAGTTTGGACCTCTCCACATACGCCGGTGGCCCTTGGGGAATGTGTAGAGACCTACACTCAAAATGGGGGTGCAAGAAAGAGAAATGTTTGTGTAGGCATAAGAGGTAGTGACCTGAGGTGGCCCCTGTAAATCAACAAAAATGTGCAAAAGGTTTTGGTTGCATGAGCAGAGAGCTTGAGTCACCTAAAAAATAAAGGGAAAAAGGAACGTTTTGGATGGAAGCCAGCAGGGACAACATGAGAGTAGGAAAAGAAAAGCTCAAAATGGAAGCTGGGTGTGACAAGCTCCGAGAAGGAGAGATGCATGAAGTGAAGGAAAAGGGGTGTGTATACAATACAGAATCCCAGAATGACACAGTCAGAGAATGTTTGAGGATGGAAAGTACCTCTGGAGAACATCCAGTCCAACCCTCCTGCTCAGGCAGGTTCACCCAGAGCAGCTTGCACAGAATCACATAGGTAGTGTTGCATATCTCCAGAGAAGGAGTTTCCACAACCTCTCCAGGCAGCCTATTCCAGTGCTCTGTCACCCTTGAAGAAAAGTTTTCCTCATATTCAGATGGAACTTGCTGTGTTTAAATTTGTGCCTGTTGCCCCTTGTCCAACTGCTGGACTATTTAAAAATGTGTGTCTAAAAGGCAAATTTTGTTATTGTTTATGCTGTAGTTCAGTATTTATGTTTTGATTAAACAATATTTGTGGTGAGAAATTATCTTCCTTGACCTGATTCCCCTTACGATGGAATTCTCCATTTGGTTGACTTGAAGAAAGGAAAATTAAGTTCAAGGGTGCAATGGTCACTGTCCAGTAAAACTTGCTTTATTTGTATTCATCTGTATCTGAGGAAAGAGAAACTAGGAATTATAGGAAAGAGGAGAAAAGGTGAGACCACAGTATGTGAAGGCCTTCATACTGTTTATGTCTACCTGCAGTCCACTTGCTGCATGAGGAATATAAGTTGCTTTGTGGAAGAACAAGACCTAATTACACCAAAAAGTGAATATTATTGAGTGATCAAAACTTCCAGTTGGATATTCAGCTATAGAAGAAATAAGAATTTGCAATAACCCAAAGTCCAATGAACTTTCTGTCTTTGCCTGTGTCTACACACATAATTGGTCATGGTGTCTGCTGTGCATAGTTGGTGTGCATAGTTGTAACTTAACTTGGAATGTCAGAGTCCTGTACCATAATGATTGTCATGGAGACATTTGTAGTGAGCCTCTTCCTGCACCCAGCAGCCCACCAAATAATTACAGTGCTATAATGGCATGGGATCCTACATATGACAGCTCTCCTTATTGAGAAACGGGGATGGCAAGTTACCTTTCTCCAGCTGCTCATTCCATGCAATAACAATCTGGTCTTTGATAAAGAAACATTCCAGAGAGAAGCAAATGAATTGTAAAAAGGATCAGTGGAAACTACTGCACTCATTGCTCTCTCCCATGCCCCAAGCAAGAAAACAAAAAAATATTATTTTTTCTGTCATTATTAATTTCTATCTGAATCTTTCTTAACAAAGTACATTCAATGTATTCTGTAAGAATACACCTTTCCAAGATGACAGGTTCTACTGTCAAAGATGGCCCAGAGCCTGGACCTGACTATCCCAAGCTGTATGGGAAAGGAAGTGGGTGGAGATAATGATCTAACTGGATGCATGGCCACATTTTTCAAATAACCTCTCTCTGTGGAAAAAAAACAAACCTGAATGCCTCTAAACTTTGAAATGTTGGTGCTGGAAATCTAGAACTCCCTTCTGCTTTTATGGCTGGGGTTTTTTCCTTTTACTTTTCAGTCCTAACTCTCTGTTATGCCATCTTTGAAATGTAGAAGTGTTCAGTTTGTGTTACTTAGTTTCAATATTGTTAATGATGGGTCATCCTTTGGTAAAAGCATAGGTCATGACTGGAGCAAACCTGAGCAAATGCCTTGTTCAAAAAGATAAGATACAGCATGTACCATAACCAGTCACAATTACCTCTAGTTCTAGGAAGCAGAATGCAATTGCAAGACCTGAATTACTATAAAATGGGCTAGTTCCATAAATTTAAGTGGTGTTGATTTGATTTGTAGCAACAGGGTCCTCATGCATGAAAGAATAACAAAACCTCTCCATATACTGTGTTCTCCTGCATGTAACATTTTTGATTACCCTATGTTCATTATTATTGAAAAGGGGTGGTAATAGAAAATCCACCACAGCTTCTAAGGAGGCTGAGCTATTTTGCCAAGAACAACATCATATACCAGCTTTTACTTCAGGATGGAGTCTGTTAAGTATCTAGCAGATTTGTTTTTCATCAAAATAGAGTTAATATATTATATGTGGTCCTTTAAAGGCTACATGGTTTCTGAAAAAGGCTCTTTTGGGATCAAATTGCATTCATTGCTGAACTTGATATGGAGATGGTGAAGCTCATTAAAAAGCTTCATGGCAGGTAGTCAATGCCACTGCTACCACAAATCTACAAGTTTTTTCCAAATTATAATTCCAGGCATACTTTGGTTTCTTCTGAGCAAAAAACAAGTGACACGTAGAAAACTATAGACTAAGAAAAGAAGGAAATGGGATGTGTGTCTCCATTTGATTAAGTTCTACTAATTTGCAATAATATATTGAGTATCACTGTTAATCATTGAAATGCCAGACCAAAACACAGAAGATAGTATTAGGCATAGGCCCTCCAGTTTCAAAAAAGGATTTAGATTCCAGTGACCTAACTCTGTAGCTAATTGACAACTAGTTTTCACCAAATTCTGTTTTAAGAATGGTCAAGTCTTCCTACTTTTGATTTTTTCCCTTACAATACTTTACTGTGATTAATCTTGCATTCTTAATGTTGTATTTAATCACAGTATATTTTAGTAAATACAAAAGCTTAGGCACTGGTATTGGAGTTTAAGAAGATATTAAGAATTAAATTCAAGAAAGTGTTTTCCAGATCTTCACTTAGTCACTGCTTATATAGTTCTAAAGCTACCTGTGTAATTTCCCCAGGTTAAAAAAAAAATTATTCCAGGCATGGAGAATTTCACTTTTGGTTTGTCTGAGCATTTCAGCATCTATCAGAAACATATTAAGAGACTAGTAATCCATACTTACATTGCTATATTGAGATGATTTTCATTTCACTTGCCAGAAAGGAGTCCAGTTGCAAACTGAAGGCTATAAAAATTACAAAAGCACACTTTTTGTAGCCTCGCCTGCATTTTTAGGGCTTCCTAAATGTTTTGAAAGAAGTTGTCTGTATAGGTAGACATCTAATAAGATATGGCGGAGCAACATGGAAGAGTCTTAACTAACTTTGCAAATACATTAACACTTAGAATAATAGATTTAATATTCTTCATATTTTCATAGAATTGTAGCAATTTTTTTTTCTTTGGTTTTACTTTAACTGAATGACCTTGTAGAAAGTCCTTGAATTTCTTCTTGAAGAGGTACATGGTCTTCTCTACACTAGAGAAATGCCAGAGTTCCCTGTTTTCAGATCTCTTATATCAGATGCTGAGAAGTAGAAGGCTGCTTTGGTCAGCACCTATACACAAAGACTAAGTATTGGCCTTGCCAAACAACGTAAGACATTAACTTATGGCTTCTGCAACACCATGGGACATGGCCCAGAGAGAATCTTCAGCAAATGTTTTTGCAACCAACGAATCCTCTACACACCTGCAAAATATGTCTGCTGTCCATATATAGTAGCTCTGATCCATCCATATTAGACCTGCCTCCCAACCTTGACATGGCTCCCTGCCGTTCATCTGTCACCACAGAGAAGAGATTGGTGCCTGCCCCTCTGTTTCCCCTCATGAGGAAGGTGGAGACAGCCATGAGGACTTCCCTAGTCTCCTACTGGATGAACAGACCGAGTGACCTCAGCTGCTCCACATATGGCTTCCCCTCTAGACTCTTTCCCATCTTTGTAGCCCTCCTTTGGATGCTCTCTAACGCTTTATAACTTTTTCATACTGTGGCACCCAAAGCTGCCCCCAGCACTGGAGGTGAGGCTGCCCCAGTGCAGAGCAGAGGGGACAATCCCCTCCCTTGCCCAGCTGTGATGCTGTGATGCCTGATGAGCCCCAGGATAGGGTTGGTCCTCCTGGCTGCCAGGGCACTGCTGACTCATGTTCAACTTGCCACAGTCCAGGACCCCCAGGTCCCTTTCTGTGTCACTTCTTCCTAGCCTCTCATTCTCCAATCTGTCCATACATCCAGGATTGCCCATCCCAGGTGCAGAATCTGGCCCTTTCCCTTGTTTCAGTTCATGTGGTTGGTGATTGCACAGACCTCTGACTTGCCAAGATTTTTCTGCAGGGCCTCTCTGCCTTTGAGGGAGTCAACAGCTCCTCCCAATTTAGTATCATCATCAAGTTTACCTAATACACCTTCATGTTCTGCATCCAAGTAATTTATGAAGACATTGACAAGCACAGAGATGAGGATGGAGCCCTGGGAACCCCACTAGTGACCACTCATCAGCCATTCACTACAACCCTTTGTGCCCACCCTGTGAGGCAGTTGTTCACCCATCATGGATGTGTTTTTCCAGTTGTGGGCTGGACATTGTATCCAGAAGAATACTGTGAGACACAGTATCGAAAGATAATAATCACTATAACCTGAGTTAAAAAGATATTTTTGGCTTCACCTTACAGATCACAGGTACAAAAGATTCCATGACACATTAAAACAGGTCATTTAAAAACGTGCTTAAAAATTCAATCTGGAATGTGTAGGTGAAGATATGGGTATTTCTTACTACTACCTGGAATAAGAAACTCATGGAAAGATTAATCACCTTACTAAATGCATTGACTTGTTTTTTCTAAAATCAAGGAATATATCTACATAGGTTAGACCCTGAATAAGCTGTCATCCAGAAATGAAAGAGTCTCCAGTGTGCTAAAAGACAAAGCACAGTTACAATGTCCCAACACTGGAAAATGAAATTTTCTTTCTTGGAATTTGATAATGTAAAATTCCTATGTTGAGCATTCAGGACTGGATAAGCATTTGTCAGGGAAAAGCATGTGGTTTCTTACACAGGGCTGCACAGTAGCCTATTATGACCATTAGACCACTGACTAAATGTAGTGAATGTAAAATTTGAAGTGTGGTTACAAGGCTACAGCTGAATAGCCAATTTGGGAATTGAAATTTGGGGTCTAAATTGTTTTTTACCTGGGCACCGTAGTCTCCTGTCACTGGAAATGAATAACCAACATTGACTTTTGAAAAATTGCTTGTCTCTACAGCAGGAAAACAAGGCCTTTGAGTATACACTGCCTACCAAAATCACAGACATGCTCTGTTCTTTGTTTTTTCAAGATTGCTATCTCCTCCTTCAACCATCTACACATTCTGATTTTTTTTTAATTAATGCTGGATATTCATAAACAGAAATTGTTCTGCAAAGTGATGAATTTTGCAAGCTAAATTCTCTTTCACTGTCCAACTTTATAAGAAAACAAGCCTATAAGGCTCCAGACAGAAGGGAAAGCCATTGATTTTAGTGAATGATTAATACTAAATATACATAAGCATACACAAATACCATTCACAATGCCTTTTTCACTTTATTTCTTGTTCACTTTATTTGCTTCTAAATCAATCAACTACAATGGTAGGAAAAATTGATTTAAAAATCCAAGATAAACATAATACTAATCTAGGAGACAGAAAGATAGAAAGGTGTTTAGATAGATGCCAAGGAGGAGAATAAAGAAGGTGGTTATTTTCAGTGTCCAAATATATGAGGCATATTTTTCATTTGGAAAGAAAAAAATAAAGACTGTAAGAGTGTAAGAAGCAGAAGTTAAGTGATAATTGAGGCATTCTGTTATAGACAGTCTGTGAAGTCTCCTACTCTTTAACATACGCTGAACTAAGGATCAAATTGCAGGATCTTTTGCAATAGGAATAAAAGACCCTCAGATTCCACACAGACAGATTATATGAGCAAAGCAGCTAAATTAATGAACTGAGGAAAAGCAGGTTGATTAATCTGTAGCTGTTATGACTGTGGTGAGAATTTGATAACAAGCCAAAAAAAGCAACCGTAATAGGGAACTACTATTGAGCTTTCTAGTTGAGAAACGATGTTGAGGTGTAATTTTAATTAGGATTCTGAGTGCAAGACAGCAGAAAGCAGCTTTGACATTGAAAAACTGATGAGAATGAAACATTATCCATATTGCTCATTAAAGTTTATCTATTTTAATTTTGTGGTTGAAATATTTTTTTCATACTGTGAACACCTTTTTGTATATTCATGAGACTATTATTTTAAACCTTCTTACTCAAGGAAAGAACAATGTCTGAAAAAGAACGGAGCAGGAAGAACTCTTTTTTCAGTGACCAGAGAAATTTAGCTTGTCCAAGTTTAAGGTTTGAAAGACTGCTCCTAGAGGAGGTGCCTTAGTTATATAAATAATTAGGTATAATTTTACTTGAAGCTTAGAATCCTAAAAAACTTTTTTAAAAGTGTAGATTTCTTAAGGATTATTATGTGAGTGCCAGGCCCTCCATTTACCCCTTGGCCATATTAAATTATTGCTTCTGTGAAGTACATGTATAGTGTAGTCCTGTGTGCAGTGCAGAGTACCATCCTCTATACTAATCACTTAGATTTGGTTACATAAATTTAACTTCTTTGACCTAAGTAACCCCGATACAAATATTTTCAACAGCTTGCTCACCTTAGCTGCTGGGAATTCTGTGAAGCCTTATCACTGCTGTCTTTGTACTCTTACACTTAGAAAAGCTGCAGCAACATTGACATCAAGTAGCTAGGAAAACATCAACATGTGCATTACATTTACTTCTTCAGCTTCAGCTCAGTTAATGAACTGTCTGCTTCCATGTAAATCAAGAAAAACAGTTAATGCTTTCATCAGGTGAACAGTGCTCAGGAGTTTCTTTGAAGGTGGGGCTGTATTCACTGCAGTGGCTAAATGTTGCCCATGTAAACACCCCATCTCAAAGATGTTGTTCTGTTTTTTAGACAGGCTTACAGGTGTTAAGAGAAAGTGTGCCAGTGTACCAGGTACCAGAAGCCAGACCAATTTACTTTGAATTTGAGGAATGGAGAGAAAAAAGAAAACAGCCAACAGAAATCCCATGAGTGGTTTTCAAGATCTTAACAAAATATAAAGAGTGAAAAGCTGAGATTGCATTTGGCATTTATCACCATGTTTTGATAAACCTTTGGGTTTAGCCAAAACTCTGTCCTCCACTGAGGATTCAGTGAAATTACACCATATATACTCTCAACAGAGTTTGTCAGATCAACTTTACACCTGAGTGTTTTTGACTGATTAGTTACTGGCAGAGACAAGTGAGGAGTTCAAAGAAAGGTGACTTTTTCTTCTTAGGAAACTTCAGCATGAGAAATATTACTATGGAGTGTGACCCTAATTAGAAGAATGGAAATAGTTAATGTGTTTCCATCCTAATTTAAAGACATCTGAATTTTCTTAAAGAGTAGTAGATCCATTTCACTTAATATCAAATGGATGTGTTGATGCATTGCCAGTAAAGGAGAGGTCTGTAAAATAGATGCTTTTAAGATTATTTAGTCTCAGATGAGCTGTCCATATCCTTTCACAGTGCATGAGCTCTGAGGTGCCAAAGTGTGAAAATCCATCTCAGTTATCCACTTGAAAAAGTCAAGAAGGGTCCTAGTTAATAAACTTTAGACTAATTCTTCTTTTGCTGCATATTTGATTATTTATGCAAAAATAGGACAGCTTTGACTTGACAGCTGCTAACAGCTGTTTCCCTGGAATATTTCTGTATTCTGTCAGGCCCTGCTTGGATGCCTACTGTACACATGAGAATACTCGACTGTCTTTCCCCACAGTCACGCTGTCTAAAATGACCATTTCAGTGTATGTTCCAGGTCACAGTCCTTGTTCTGTCAGGCTATTTCTTCTTTGCTATTGGTGTGTTCTTCCATGTGGCTGTGTTTTAAAACATCCAAGTCCCATAAAGTAAGTTGAGAAAACCATGAAGATTACTCCACGTATGTGGTCTTTTATCTTTGCACTTAGCAATTATTTAGTCTAATTATCTTTATTTCTTGAATTTTCCTGAACATAATTTTTAATTTTGTTCAGATAATTTATAAAAGAGATTTAACAGTATTTTACAAAGATCTATACCCATTCAGAATCTTCTCTGAAATATCTACAACACATCTACTCTATAAGTAGAGTTATAGTAATGGCATTAAAAGTGCTAATATCTTTTACACTTTTTATGTATATGGTTCCTATCATATTTTAAATGCATTTTTTAAGAATCTCACGTGTATCAACCATACATCTCTTTCAAGGGCTACAGTTTGCATGCAGCTTTTTTTCTAAAATTGTTTTTTTTCTGCTTGCTTAGATAAGAACCTCTGACTACAGAAAAAAAGTAGCCAACATGGTGAAACAGCCAGTTAAATTGCAGTTTTGGTGACATGTATATGATACCCTCTACATTTACCTATAGTCTTGTTAGTAGTGCACGTGCCACTATGTGCTAGTTTTATTTCATAAATTAAAAAAAAAATTATAAATAAATCAGAAAGGTGCCAATCAACCATGCATTCGGAAAGAAGTCAAAAATAGTGTATGTAAACATAAGGCCTTTGTAACTCCAGATACTGTAATATCAGCTGCCTGATGTGTTTCTGGCAAGCCAAGGCCAAGTGACAGAGTATAGTGAAATGTTAAATTAACCTGTAAGGGGTTCCTAAGGACAGAGGATACATTTTATTTAAAGAAAGTAATATTGTACCTCATGCCAAGCTGAAGTAATTTCCTTCCACCTTCTATGCTTCCTGGGTTTCCAGATTTATATTTTTTAACGGCATTTGCCAGAGCTCACCTGAAGAAAGTATTACTCAAAGTCTAAAGGAAATATTTTTGTTCAGAATCCAGACCAATAAAGAATAACTACTGTATGCTAAAAGAAAAAAAAAAAAAAAAGCCCTGTAATTTTACTACTACTAATTATGCACATAAGTCGAATAAATAGCCCACTGTTGCTGTGTTGAATAGAAAATTCACACGTTGCTGCTTACAGCAATGCACTGGGGCTGATTTCTCTATCACTAACCTAATTGAGGGATTTCTTAGCATGTAGTTTGTCTTTTCTTGGAAGCCAAAGTAGATTGTGTGAAACAAAATATACACATGGTCCCATTGACTGGGAGAACTATTAGTTTAAGTGTCCACTTCAGTCAGTTATTCAAGAACTCAGCTACTTCTTGTTCAGTATAAAGGAGCTTTAGTTTAATTGAACTTACGTATAATGTGTAATTCACTAGTTCCAGAAGGATTGTTCCACTAGTTCCACTGATATACTAAATTATTTGAAGGCCAAAAGGCTGAAAATGTAACCATCTGGAGTTGGACTCACAAGGACATGTATGAGTGTAAATTTAGCAGTAAGGTACCTCTTTTAGTCAGAAAACTATCAAGCAGCTGCTGCTTAGAATTATAGGAGCATAAATTTCCCCAACAGAAAAGTTTCCACCAATGCAGCATTTCCAGAGGCTACATCTGCTGCGGAGCCCTGTTGGTTCTGTCAGAGCTGGAATACATTCTGGGTACATGGGCCAGGGACTTCAGTCCTTTTGCAGAGGGACTGGTTATCTCACAGTGACCTTTCCCAGCACAAAGGCTTCCCCCGTGCCACCTGGAGGCACTCGTTTCTTCCATGGCTCCATGCAGGGATTCAGCTTGAGGATATGGATTCTGCCAAGTAGTAAGACAAATTTGACTGGTGAGTGACTTGAGTCCTTTATTTCACTTGTGGTGACCTTTTTGAAGTGCAGTGCAATGAAAATTGAAGAACTCAGGAAATAAGGCTGAGATTTTATGAAGTCATCTATCCCTGTCCATGAAAAGTGCAGAACATGAATGGAGTCTCATATTCTTGGGAATGTGTGAGGATAACACAACCTCTTTATGACAATAACCAAAGCATTGCTTTTTCCTGATACTAGCCAATAATTTATTTATTTACTTGTTTTTTTAACCAAGGAAAGAACCACGACCTCTGTCTTTCCTTTGCTTTCAACTTGGATTTGCTAGCCAAAACATTCCTCAACTATGTCCTGGTTTCCTGATTCATATTTACAGAGAAGTACATGTGCTCCCATCTATTATTTATTTTCTCAGTATGTGATATTATCCAAGAATATTTCACAGCAAATTAGAAATCCAGATGAGTGATTGGTTTCAACAGGGATCCATATCTGCTTGTTTTATGTGTAAGAACATTTTGTACAGATATTGTATTTAGTTTCATTAATTCTTGAGCTGTGGGTTCCTCCTGCTCATCATGTTGAGGACTGAGCAGGTGGATTGCCTGCTGCCTTTGGCTGGGCTGTGAGAAGTGTGTCAGTGATGCTGTGGTCGCAGGCAGATCAAATTGCTCTTAGCCAGTTAATGCTGTTAGGGCCTGACCTCCTGAGTATTTTGAGTGGTCTATAGTAGTATATATGATCTGAATATAGTCCACAGGAAATGTCTGAGTTAATGGTTTTTTTATGACATTATATGAGTATTGAGTCTTGTGGTTCTGTTTTGGAAAAAATATTGCCTTCCAATCACTGAAGATAAATCACTGAATCACAGAGTATGCTGAGATGGAAGAGACCCATAAGGACCATTGAGTCCAATTCACAGGATAGCCCGAGTCACACCATGTGCCTGAACATTGTCCAAGCACTTCTTGAACTCTGTCAGGCTGGTGCTGTGACCACTTTCCTGTGGAGCTCATTCCAGTGCCCAACAACCCTCTGAGTGAAGAACCTTTTCCTACTATCCAACTAAACCACACCATCAAAACTTCAGGCCATTCCCTTGGGTCCTGTCAATGGTTACCACAGTGAAGGGAGCAGTGCCTGCCCATCCTCTTACCCTCATGAGGAAGCTGTAGATTGTGATGAGGCCTCCCTTCAATCGCCTCTTCTCCAGGCTGAGCAGGCCAAGTGACCCCAGCCATTCCTCACACAACTTCTCCTCAAGGACCTTCACCATCCTTTTGTCCCTTCTTTGGACGCTCTGTGATAGTTTAATATCTTTCTTATATTGTTGTGACCAAAACTGCAGACAATATTCAAGGTGAGGCCACATGCTTCAGGTATTTGAGGCTGGCATCTCTCAGTACTGCATCTTTAATTAAAATAGTCTGTGACAATAAAGTTTGCCCTGAGATTGTTTGTGGGTTTTTTTTCCCTTCTAGTAATCTCATTCATGTACAGGTGATTTGCATGAGTATTAAAATTTAGATCAGCAGAACAGAAATTATGCTTGTATTCTAGAATCGTCCTAGCAATTGACACTAATTTATCTTCTGCATGCAAAAATGTTCACCATTTTCAAAAAGGACAGCCTGATCACCAGAGAAACTTTATAAGGTGTGTTCCATTACGAAATAGAGAAATGCATTAATTAGTCTAATGAGATAATAATTTCTATAAATAAATCATGTATCCTTGTTTTGAGACAAGTAAGCAAATCGTTGCTGTCACCATGAGTCTCTATTATTAAAAATTAATCTAGATCTGTAGGGAGAAGTCACTGACCTTGTTAAAGTAGCTAATACAGGAAAAATATTTACTTTGGACATTTTATCAGCCATGACAGTTTTGTTAAAAACATGCACTATTTTATCTTACAAATTCTAATAAGGTAGATACAGAATGTAGCAAAACCACAGATGAATGATGCAAAATAATTAAAAATAAAAATTAAAAATCATTATTTTATTAAATGATTTCTTTCAAATAGTGAGGGATTTCACCTGTACACTGTCCTGAAGCTCCTCACCAGAAGGGGATACTGTCTCTATAATTTCTCTCGAGCAGAGAATGTCTGTGGATTCTAGTGCTGGACTGGTTAAAAAAAGAGGCCATAGGAATGCTCCTAGAGACTTCAAAACACCAGCTAAACTCGGTGCCCAATTAACAGGCCTGGAAATGCAGTCTTGTTAAAAGGGTGTACCGATTCCCAGCTAATAAGTGATCCTGCCATTTGCACCATTGGTACATCTCTGCTTACTCTTGGGTGATTTTATGTATCTTACATTAATGGTAACATATATTTTGGACTTTTCTATCAGACAACTGAGGCTGACATGTCTGTGCTGCACAGACATGGTTTAAACTGCTGAGGTAACTGGTTTTTTTAATATAAACCCTGTTTTATAAAACTATATATGTGCATCTGTTTTGCTTCAGTAATTCTGCTACAGCTGATAAAAGAGATGCTTTTGGAAGATTAAAAGTGTTAGAACTTATTATGATTATGATTATACAAAGTTATAAATTATATTAATTGAATAAATCACTAATTAGAGAATCCTGTGAAATCTGCTTGCTCTCGTGAGATAGTCTCACTGAAATCAGGGGAATGTACAGCATTCTTTGAACAGCCCTTTATCAGCCTTGCAATAAATTTGCAATATTTGGATTTCAATGGATTTCCATGTCCTGGGTTTGTGATTTATATAGTAGATTTCCTAGCTTTTTAAGGTTGCCCTATGAATTCTGAGGTTTTTAGACTGCAAAGGGTCATTGCTTGATGTTTCTCAGGAGAATGTAGAGCCTCTACCTTCAGTAGCACAGTTGAAAGTCAACATAGCATGGAGATAGTGAAGGTTTTAATGATACATGAGCTAAGCCAAGTTCCCCTTTGACTTCTGATGACAATAATGCGGAAAGGATAATATCTTGCTGGAACTGATTTGCATCCTTGTTTCTTGTTTCAGGGGAGATCAGAGACTAGTGGTCAAAGGCAGGCCAAATCTGAAGGTCTTGTGCAGTCTTAAAGGTGCTGTTTGATGCCAATATTTGGGGAGGTGGGATCTGCAGACAGAAAAGATCTATTTTGAACTCGCCCATTGTTGATGCTGCTCAGATAGGAGGACAGGAAAAGAATTAAAGGTTTCAGAGACTCACCTTTTAGTTTCTGCACAATTCCCTTGCTAAATCTCCTCCAGCATTTGCCGCTGCTTCAATGATATTGGTTTAGCTTCAAGAAACCCTGATAAAAGGAACTTTTATAATGCACAGAAGACATTTAGATTATATTTAAAATACATTGACTTTGAAAATTAGTTACTTGAAATCTATAAAATAACCTTAGTCTGTCATCATTGAAACTATCCTTCCTAGAGAGTAGGATCTTACATTCCAGTGGCCAGATTCCTATTGATTTTAGAGCTTTGGAATAAGACTTTTAATCCTTCTTCTGTTTGTTTTAATACCAAAGTCTTCCTTTATATAGCATTTATTTAATTTCTATATTTATTATAACAACTTCAAGGCAATACTGGGAAAAAAAAGAGAATTGGCACACCTATATGAATCCAGAGTCCATTCCCATATTATAAACAGGCTTAAGTTATTACAAAATGGAGATGCAGCATGTTTTCTTATTATCCTCATTCTATATATTCATGTTACAGGTAATGGGTTATTTTGAGGGTAAAATGCACTGAAAGCTCAGATGAAGCAAAATTATTAAGTTTATTATAAATCAGAAACATTGACTGTGGACAGTGAATATTTTAGTCTTCCATTTTGCTTTGGTTTTGCTGATTAAAAAAACCCCACTAAATAATTCTGAGATATTTATCTTGAAAACATAATAGAAAAAAGAATATGTTACTAAAGCTTGTTCATGCAGCTCAAAAAGTAAGATACTAAGTTGCTTCTTGCCTTGAAAAAAGTTGTGGGAAAAAAAGCCTAACTGTGTATTAATATGAAAGTATTGTGCATGTGCTCAAAAATCACTATGAATTCTTAGGTTATTGCAGGAACTGCAAAGAAGTTTGGGCAAATTATAAACAACTAAGGAAGTGATTTGTTCTGGAGACTTTGGTTAAAAGGGATTTTCAGTAAAGTGCGAGGACGGGTGTTTACTAAATACACAGACTGTATACACAAATACATCCCCAAATGTATGACATTGCAGGGGAAGTGATGAGATACTGAAAACTGATGGGTTTTAAACTTCTTCCTTTCCATTCCAGCAATTTTCTTTTCTAAGAAGTATGTTTGCACATCTGCTTGGAGGGGAAAGTTTAGGCTGAAAGGACACCTCTCTAACCATGACTGAGGAACTAAAACAATAATACTTTTCAAAACATACTGAATAGATTAGCCATATATTTTCAGTGCATTTTATTTGTTTTTACAGACAGAGAAAAAAAAAACAAAACAAACTTCTCTTGCAGGTGAATATTCAGCTCCAGGATTTAAAGACTGTAAGTGTAGAAATGTCAAGAAATGGCAAAGTAGTGTATATTGGTGAATTGACTTGTCTTCCTTATCACAATAGCTGTTTTTCAAGATATCAGACACTGTCCCTTTTACATTTGACACTGTATGCAAGCACAAAGAATGCTGTAGTGACACTGTGACTCCACCTACTTAATCTGTTATTGTCTTTAAGATACTATCCCTAAATAGTGTTTTGGAATGTCTTTGTGATGAAGGATAAAACAATAATTTGATGCCTTTTTATTTACTCTTTCTGTCAAGCAATAACATTTAGTTAATCTATGGTCAAAATATGAATTGAACTAATAACTTTGTTTTGCACAAAATCATAGAAAAAAGAGGGTGAGGAACAGACAGCAGCAAAAATGGGCTGAATGCTATGGAAATGTGATTATTAGGATCTTAAGAGAAGCCAAGGACCATTGTGAGCAGCGAAGGGATGTTTTATACTATGAGTATATTCTTATGCTCCACCTTGCTTCTTTCCTTTATGATTCCGTGAATGTGGACTCAACTTACACACAGGTTTACTGTAAACAGTTTAGGATATGGAATGTATCTTTCTGTGTGCTCCCTCAGTTAAAATACTAAGCAAAAAGAAGCAAGTTATGCATACAGAAAAAGGCATATACCTGTATAAAAAGGGGCAAACAGTAAAGCTATACCTATTCAAATTCTGGGCAGGTTCTGTTTCAAATGTGGATTAGAACTCCACAATTCATGGCTTGATAGAAAGTCAGCTGGAGGTGGCCAGCAGGAGAAAATACAGTGTAATTGTAGTGAGAGAATGCTCCTAGGGAAACCAGTAAAACAGTCCTGCTGCTGCACCTTCCCACCCTGTTATTGGAAGGAGTAGGTAATGCAGATGCGGCTTCCCCATTGCCATAGGAGTTGAAGGCACATTATCCATCATTCCCAGGTCTGTCATGATATTTCAGGTTTACTATTTTGGCTTAAGAATACCAAGGGGTGGTGTTTGGTTTTGGAAAAGTCAGCATAGTTTTCAATGAATGTCAGAAATTCTTGCTTACCTCTTGGAAGCTAAATTTTACCCAGGATAATGTGGCCTCCTGTGAGTTAAAGGTTTTGAAAGAACCACATAGTGGTCAGGGTGGTAAAACTGTAGCCTGAATTTAGTTTTTGGTTTTCATTTGTGTCCCTGAACTATGAGGACATTGTTTTATGTAAACATCAAGAAAGAAAAAAACCCAAGTTCATTGCTGCAGTTTTACTGGTAGCTTTAGATGTTGCATCCAAAGCATTGTGAAATGCTTCGCCACTGAATGCATTGGAATTATTCTAAGAACTGTAAATAGACTTTAATCATTGTAGGTAGGCATCTATTTGGGGACAAAATATTTAGCACTGTGTATTTCAACTGTTTAGCAGCCCATTAAACTGCAAGGTAATTATCACCTATTTCCTAATGGACACAGATATTCTTCTTCTTATTATTGGAAGCATTTATTATGCTTAATAGTAACTGGCAGTCTCAGAAGAGGCCTCAGCTGAAATGATGAATATGTAAGTGTAAGACAACACTTATATCACAACTCTTTGATATCTGGAGTAATCGTGGAGTTTTTTCCAAACTGTTTACTGTCATGATTTAAGTATCTCATAGATGCACTTTAGTATTAACCATTTTTATATTGTCCGTGAACAATTTGTAATTCTCATGAAGCAAGTAATCAAATATGATTTTGAAATAATAATCAACTTAGCTTGGTTTCTAGTAGTCCATTCTTTACATCTGATATTTAAAACTCAGACTGTTTGGATTGCATTTTCATGAAGTTAGGCCTATTTTAGTTTCCCACTCACAGGTGCTAACAAAATTGTCCTGATATGATCTCTTAACCTCCTGACTCCTGAAAAAAATGGAGTAAGCAGCCCCTTAGAGACATTTCACCTCCAGAAAAGGAAGACTTATAGAATCCTCTTATTTTTTTTTCCACAGAAATTGTGTATTTCTTGTCTTGACTGGTAATTTCTGACCTGTACCAGAATTAATTCAGATACCTTACATTTATCTTTAAAAAGAGTATGAGCTTGTTAATGAAAATGTTTATGTAGTTTGTAAATTTCTTCTATGAAATACATCTGTGAAATGATCACTCAACCACTGTATATTGCTAAAAGTCTCACAATCCAGCTCTCAACACTCCATACATACAGAATTCTTCCGTACTCCATAGGTGACAGTGCCTGAGGAGATACATTAAGGGAAACAGAAAGCTCCCTTCCTCATCACTAACGTCTTTGGCTGCAGACACTGCAAGGTAAGGTGTCTTAAAATGGTGTGAAACACAGTGTGGCAGTTGTGTATTTTTATGTAAGACTGTTTATTTTTAAAGCCTGAAGGAAAGGAGATATAGGTTGCCTATATTCCATAAATACAGCTAGGTCCCTGGATAGTATAACCTTGTGGTTGTCCAAGAGGAAATTCCATGTAACTTTACGTGATTATTAGACTCTGTCTCTCAGCTTGTTTTCATCATCTCCCGTAAGGCAATGACTTAAGGAAAAAAGACTCTAAGGAAAAAAGTGAAAGGTTAAAGAGAAGTTAGGGATCAGTCTCAGTGTGCAGTGAATGCTTCGCATATCCCCTACTTCCTCCAGAGAAGCTAATGGAAAATGAAATTCAGCTTTTCACAGCGGCTGCTTTGCACCTATGAAGGTCAGTTTTGTCTGTATCAGCAACACTTCACTCTGTTCCCTGGGTCTTCATGAAACGGTGAAAAGAAGTTAAGAGAGCTCTAATGGAGATACATGGGGATATAGGTGAAAGACTTCCATTGAACATTATGTTGCTAAGGGAAATTTTGGGTGATTCAGTATCAAGCACTCTTTCCTCTAAATAAATATAAACCAATATTCCAGCGGACCACATCAGGAAAAGAATCTACAAGCAGGTTTGCACTTATACAGAGATAACAGTGAATATCTTCATCAGTGGGAACAAAGATCTGGTGGTTAGTTTTTGAAAATAAATTGGTCTTAACATCAATTCATTGCCTAAAAACTAATCTAGAAAAACTAATTCTGTGTTCATAAACTTCCCCTCCAGGTTTATTTGAAAAAGACACAATATTCTTCATACCTCATTCTGCCCATGGTTTGGGGCTGCAGCTTTTAGCTTGCTAGTTTTATTTTGGAGCAGTTGTCAAGACACTACTTGTAGATTATATATAGAGGTAGGAAGAAATTGTCATCCCGCTGAAGTCAAGGGAAGTCCTGCTATAAACTTTGTCCAGATTTTAAGTGTTTTGACCATCTTAACATTGTTTCTTAGTGAATGAAAATAATCAGCACCAGGTGGTGCATTTACTCTATTTCCATAGAATGACTTAGATAAATATGCAACAAAGATTTTATAGGTACTCTGCATTCAAGTAATTGACATTCAATTTGCAATATCTGTTAGATATTTCAATGTGTGTCTACAACAAATTTTTGGTAGCATTTTTAGTGTGCTGTTATTTTCAAAATAGTAAGTAAATTGAATTTTTCCTTCCAATGTCACATGCAAATTATAGTTTAGATATAGATTATATTATGCAGCAATTGCTCAAACGTTTCAAAGACCTGAACTCATTAAGATGAGAGTAATTCTCCCTTTTGAGTGAATAACTTGACATATTCAAAATAATAATATATCCCAGAGCCCCCAACCCCCTAAACAATTAATTATATTAGCAAAATGTTATATTACATATTTTACAAACCAAGAGCATTAATTCAGGGAAGATCTGGATTTCTCTGAGGAATTTGACTCCTGTATGCTGTTTAAACATAGAAAATGTCTCTTACTTGTCTGTTGGATTTTGCAGCATTAGCCAAATAATTAAGAAATAAAAGAAAAAGTAGGATTTTTACACAGGAAGGAAAACATTGCCTCTGTTTTCAAGGCAAAAATAGTATTTACTGAAAATACATTTAAATTATATACTAAAACAGCTTGTAGCTGGAGTTTCACTTCAAAATTTATCTGCACAGAACACATTATACTTAAGCAAGTGACTTGAAATAAATATACTATGGTTAACATTAAACATTTCCATTTGCCAACAGTTACCACATGAAACATCTGAGATCACGACTGTTTCCCCTGCAATTAGAACAGGATATATACTTGTGATAATTTTGTGGTAACCAATGAGAATGTTCTTTGTTTATGATTTCCATTGCACACACATTTTCGAAGAAAAAAAACAAAAACAGGAACAATGCTTGAAATTTGATTGGAATAAAACATCATCCTAAAATTCTAACCTATACCTTTAGCAGATGGCTAGCAAAAATATTGAGGTGAAGACATTTTTTATCTTTAGTTATTCACTTCAGCTTCTATTTTGCAAAATAGAAATGGATATTTCCAAGCAACCCAAAATTAGAAGGCAAATTTTAAAAATCATTGGTGGAAAAATCAGACACTCTATAATCCCAAGAGATACTTCCAGGATTCATATATACTGTGATAAATCCCCTCCTCGATAAAAGTGTGTCAAGTAGGTCCAGCAAAGGAATACTCAATACCTGCTGAGTGTGCTACCCCTACTTCACCACCAGGGAGTGACTGTCCCATTGCACTTAAATAGATTTTCAGGTGCTTGTAGCAAAGATTTGTGTCCTTAGTGGCTGCATTTATCATGAGAAACAGTTTTTTTCTCTGAATTAATTTCTTTGACTCAAAATATTGCTTTAGGCAATGAGCTGCTCTTTCCAGGTTATGCTTTCGTAAGGAAATGAAAAACAGCTCATGTTGTAATGAAAAGAGGTTTCTGATGTTTTCATCTTCTGGTGTCCCAGAAATAGGTACAGATGAAAAAACAGGAAAAAAAATGTTTAGTCCAAGGGGTGAGTAAAGCTTTGTTCAATCTCAACCAATTCAAAAGTTCCTCATTCTTCTTATCTTGCATGATTTCCAGTGGTTTCAGATTATTCTAAATTTTGTTTCTCATCAGTACAAGCTTAAAAGATGCACTGTACCAAATTTTAAGTACAAGTCATACTTAATAATTACATAATTACAAGAAATTGTTTTAATTCACAATATTACTCTGAAACATACCTAAATATCAAGTAAAAATGTGTAAACCCCAAAAGATATAATTACATGATAAATAATTGCCACATCACATGGTAATGTTCATATGGGAAACGAACCTTCAGAAAAAGAGAAGAAATGTGTAGATATAGATTCCACTTTCAGCCTAAAGGACTTGATCACCACTGAGTTCAGTATTACAGTAGTGAATCTACTGCACAGATCCTATATACTCAGTTGTATACTGTGCTTCTGTTGAGGGAGTGACACAATTAAATTTATAAAGTGAAACTTGTCACACTAGATTCCCCTGTTATTACCAAGAGATGTGCTCTGAAGAACCCGAGGCATAACAAGGTGGGGAGCTGAAGCTGTACCAAGTATGTCCATACACCCTCCCAGCACTGTGCTTTGCTTGGGAGTGCTGTCTTGTGCTGAACTGTTCCATCAGACGTATTTAGATCTCGCCCAAAGGATTTTAAAAATATGTGCCACTCCAGGAAATCTTTATGGCTGAAATAACTTTGAAAGAAGTCTGACAATTTTACTAGCCAATGTTGTGAAGTGTTGGCTCTTGCTAAAGTTCAGTCACTTGGTAGGTGTATAAGAACAGATGAACAAAGTACACAGAGGAAGGATTAATACCCAGCTATGATTGTCTGTGATTGTCATCTCCTGAGGATGTGCACTGGAGTCTCTGTCTTGAGATGGTTGCAGTTTATTATAGAAACATAAATGAAAATAGCCTGGAAGCCATAGGGGTAAAGTTTCACAACTGGTGTTATTTGGCAGAACTCCACTAGATGTAGGACCTTCAGATAGCTTTTGTTCAAACCAATAATGAACTATAACTGCTTTAAAACATCAGATTTACTTTCACCAATAGATTTATTATTCTTGCATGCTGTAGTTTTCTATTTATCTCCCAGCAGGATAAAATACATAGAAATGAAATAACCACTTCTTTAACTCCAGTGCCAAGGAATGTAATCTGTACATTCAATAAAGGGGCACCCTGCGTTTCTACAGGTTTGCTGAATTATTTTACAGTGTTCATTGCCTTTACTGAAGATAAGTCACATGAGTGTCATTAGTTTCATACAGCTTTCAATTAAGCATGGATGTCCCACCCATGTATACTGCTACTCAGAATTTGTAATCCTTTTAGGAAACTCAACACAAAGGGAAGTCTTTTGTTTTAACCTTAAAAACTAGCTTTGTAAAAATAAAATTGCATGATCTGAATCCATGTTTTAATATCTTGGATACAATGTTTTCTCAGCATATATGTAAGAACCATCATCCCTGAGACAAACTGAATATGGCTAGATTTTCCTTTGGTAATTGCAGGCCATACTCCAGAGAAGATTCCTTGCACACATTGCACTTTCATCAGACCAAATATATTTAACTGTGCCTTTGAATATGTTTGAAATAGGATGAAATTAGCCTCTTTGGTACTGTTGCTGAAAGACATCATAACAATGTGATGTATGAAGACATATAGCAGACTGCATGAATCTCTCTCCATCTGTAAAACCCACAGAAAACTCCTCTGTTCCATTTTACATGTCTTCTCAGCCTTTTCTTCTGAAAATTTTAAACCAAGTACAAGAAACATTTAAAAGAAGGCTCACTATAATGAACATAAATAAACAAAAATGTGTCTGCTCTCTGAACAACCCATGGAACAGGTGAGATCTACTTTTCTAGTGTAGCAGCCATGAGCCCTGTCAAGTCAACACAATAAAAATATGAAAGAATTCAGTTGTCCCATTCATTTCTCATCCTAATATAGCACTGGATTTATTTCCTTCTATGGGCTTGACTTATAAATTTAAACAAAACAAAATTAACCTACAAAAAAACCTTCTTTGCATGATTTCAGGTCCATAGATGGATTTCTTTTAATAAATATGACTGGAAAATACATGCTTCCTACTAAAATGGTGTGGAGACATCAGTAGAGTATAAAAGAATACAGAATTTTTCAGAAGTGGAGAACAAGCTAATAATTAAGGAAATATCAAAGGATCTTTAAAAGTATCATTATTTTCTCTAGTATTGAAAATAATTTCAGAGTATTTCTTGAATGTGAAGGGACAAAACTTGGTACTTAGCCCAGAAAAGAGGGCTGCAGAGCAAAAAGTACTTCAAGGTCTTATTTCTGGTTGTCTACTATAAGAGGAGATTCCTTCTCTCTGAGCAGCCCTGTGCATCAGAGATCCATGCTGTGGAGAGAAACTCACATATATGCCAGCTGTTTCTGTACAGTCTTTGCTGTAAACAGAAACTAAAGTTCAAAGTTTCCACTGCAGCAGCTCTAAAGCAGAGTAATGTGCTTTTTGGCTGGAAACTTCAGATGTCTGCTCTCCAGCAAAGTCCTGACCAGAATTGTGTTGGACTGTGATAGTTATCTGACAGGTTGTTGTCTGTAGTCTTTGCATTTTGTGGATGCCTAACACAGTTGCTTTGCCAGCTAATCACCTTCCCTAAAAAGTTTCAATTAAGTTTTATAAAGCTTTTATAAAAATGATAGTTTGCAGAGAATTCAAATGTACTTTTCAAAAGTAAAAGCATTGCAATCAAAACTTTTGAGCAAATTATTATCTTTTTTTTTCCTTTAAAACTTATTTAAAACTTTACTACCAATGTTTGGTAAGAAAAAATAGCTAACTGTAAAACTATCTTTTCATTTTCAAGGAAGTCTGGTTTTAAATTAAAATGATAAACATACATCTGGGCGTTCACTTAGGAGCAATTTCATGTAACCAGAATGTCTGTTGCCTTGAAAGGCAGTCTGAGAAAGACATTTTGTCAAAACTTGTGGTTTGTCTCATGAAGAATACATTAACTTCTTGTTTAAGTTGAAATACACATTTTATGTCTTTTTCTATTCACATGTTCTGCCTGACTTCCTGAATGTTTCTTTACACACCTTAAATCAGTATTCACTTGGTGTGAAACTAAACTGCAGTCCACTGCCTGTGGATTCTGCAATACAACTGGGTATAACCTGACAAATGTAGTTGCAGCTATGTCCACTTTTTGTTGTTCAAAGAAAACTTCTAGATTCAGTCATCCTCTCTTTGCCTTCCTGCACCTAATCATGAGCCACTGGAATAGACTTCTTCTGAGTCCTAAATGGCGAATCCATTTCACACAGATGGGGCACAGTCCTTTCTTTTAGGTTCTCTGGGACCTTCTGTGGCGAGCCAGTGGTCATAATGCAATCTCTTGTTTGCATTCATGGTCAAAGAGTGCTGGTTGATCCAGGTTTGCAGATAAAAGTAAAAATTTTTACTAGATAAAATATTTTAACTGGGTAAAGCAAACATGCTTTCAAGCATATAAAATCTTTTTCAGGCTAGAGAGACACAAATTTGTCCATATGTTCTAGCTATCTGTCAAAATATATCATCTCTATCTGCAAATTTTATGTGGTCTGGATGTGGAAGAATTATAAAGATTTGTAAGTCACCACACTTGGAATACCTTGTTTTACCATTTACCTTGAATCACAGTGAACTCCAGTCAAGTAAAATGCAAAGAAAAGCATTCATTTATAGTATCCAAAAATAGCAATGTAATTGTCAATTTTTATAAAAGCGGTGAAAAGCAAGCCACCAGTCCGCCTCTAGAATTGATACTGGTCATAGATTATTGGTGATTGAATCCTGATAATATCATTATCAGAACATTAAGGTAAAGGCATCAGGTGATGCAGTTAACCTACGTTGCCAAGTCATAATCTTTGGGCCAATATATTTCCTACAACATCCTGACTGGCTGACTGCTTTGGTTCAGAGTGTGGGCCAAACATGAAAGCCAATGATAAGGAGCTTTCATAATGTGGACAAGGAAGAAAAAAACAAAATCCAAATCCCCCCAAAACCAAACATAAATGAAAACAGAATATACAATCCTTTCTCAACCTTTGCTCAACTTATATTTTGGCCCTCAATTCATAGTACCAGTAAATGTTAAAGAAAATATGTTGTCTTACAGCAATGTCTGACCTCCCTTATCATGGTCACTGTTTTATTCTCACACTCTTTTTCTCACATATGCCATTCTGTGCAGCCCAGAGCAGATTAGCAGGTGCATGTGCAGTAAAGGACTAGTACATAACTTTCAAGGATTCCACCACTGCCAATTCACTGAATGTAATGCTGAAAACATATATAATTAATTCAACCTATTAGATTAATAAAAGTATTTTTATATAGTGCATATGACATGGAAATATTTTCTGTGTATTGCAGCTGTAAGATATCTGATCCCTAGACATAATGGTTCAGTAAAGGGTAAACTGTTAATTTAAGAATAACCCCCTGCACCAATGCAGAGAGCTGGAAAGCAGCTCTGTGGAGAAGAACCTGGGGATGCTGGTGGACAATAAGTAAACCCTCAGTTAGAGGCTGATAAGTTATTACCTTATATAGAACATTTTTAATTACTTGGTTTTTACAGCATAGTACTTGTATATATTTATGCCATAGAGTTTTTTTAGGGAGCTCTATGCAGGCACTGTTGTAGGTAGATATGGTAGAATTAAAAAGTAAACAGCATGTTCTTTTTTCAAAAGACAATAACAGCTTCAGATTTCAGGAGTATGGACATCATGCTGAGAAATTTCAAGGATCATCCTAACCAAAACTTTTGTTAAAATGTATGGCTAATCAAGACTTATTAGCTCTAAGCCAATTGCAAGTTGAAATGGTTCTTGCAGTTTTTACTTTGCTAAAAAGTAAAGAACAATTGTAGGTTTTTGATTGATTTTTAGCTTAGGATTTCTATTTCTCACTTCCCATCTGCATCCCTTACAGTACAGTGAGGCAGAAGGACTTACAGTGACCATGGCACTCCAACATCTATGGGTATCCATAGATGTTCTTTGCTCTGTATCTTAGTTAAAAAGAGGAAGGATACGATCTCATTGTAGCTAAACAGGAACTGTCTATGATGAATCTCCATTATTTAATCCAGCCACAAAAGGACTCAGAGGAAGTACGTTCTTTAGAACTCAAATGCTTTAACAGTGTGGACTGTAAGTTGATAAAACCACTCCTAGGTATGTGTTTTCCTTTCTTGTTCTTACTAATTGCATCTTTAAAATTATAGTGGTGGGATTCAGCAATGTACTTCTTCATCCTTGTGAATCTATGGCCTTTTGAGTGGCTGAGATTTTTATAAATAATTGCCATTCAAAAATCACTTGAAATGTTAGGTTACTGCAAAAGACTTAATCTTAAAAAGTTTTAAAGGAAGAAAAAATAATATCACCTCATAGCAATAATTCATCTTTTAAAATGCAAGACATTTCAAGTCATTGAGCACACAAAATTATAATCTTTAACTATTTTAACTAGTCATTCCTTCCTGCCTTCTTTACTTCCTTTCTCATATTTTGGAAGCCAACTAACATTCTTCCTAAAAAAATTACCTAAAAACTGTTCTTGGCTAGCCATTATGTGTGCCGAGGTTTTGATACTGAGAGCATGTTAATGGCCAAATTATAAGCCCTGGAGAATTAGAATTCAGAAGACAAACATTAACAGACCCTTAACTGCAGTAGCACAAACCAAGATGCTATAAATTACAGGGTAGTAGTGTTAAAAGCACTGGCTTCCTGGTGTCTGGCACCCAAAACCTTTTCATTTGTGTGTATATCAGGCTGTGGAGAGGTTGCCACTTGCCATTTGGCCAGTATTCAGCTGGCAGAGATATTTGTTTAAAGTTCAGGCCAATCAATGGCTCAGGCCTGCAACTAAATATTTTGTTGTTATGCCATCAGAAATATTTACCCTTTTCTGTTTTTTTCTTATTCCTTCACTTGTTCACTCTTCTACTTTTCTATGTGACATAGAACTAGCCAGTTTTTCCAATTCTGGCCCAGTATCTTAATGAGCTAATTTCCATCTTTATAAGTGAATTTACAGCCAGGATAGCTTCATGGATTTCTCATGGAACATAGGCAGTACTTCTGGTATGCCTTCCTTTGCAAGGGCACATGCTGGGTTTGATGCCTGTCACAGAGAAATTTGAACACAGGTATCTCAGAAGCATTGTAGTTATTGCCTTCATTAAGGTGAAATAGCCGGGAATTTATATGTCATCTGTTGACCAATACCTACAATATGACACAATTCTCAGACCATGCCTCCTAAATCTGTGACAGAGTACAGGAATTTTAGCATCTCTGTTCCCACATGCTGCTGCTGACTGTGGGAGCAGCAAAGCTTTGGGATACAGTCAGCCAATCCAAGTACGAGGCCTTTAGCATGTTCTTTGCCAGGGGCCTTCCCTCCATGCTTAGCTCTGCCTTAGGTGAACTTTCATATATTTGGAAGGATTGTCTGCATACTGAACTGAAATTTGTCACCCTTAGTATGGTTGTTTCCTGGTCTGGTATAATTTTGTTGCTTATCATTAAGGGACACTTCAAATTCATTGAACTAACCAGAGAAAAAGTATTAAAGGAAATGATAGAATGAGTCATAACTTCTTCAGTGTTGTTCTTGTAGTTATTCCTTGAGTTGTGTCTTCTGGAGCTCACCTGGACTCCATCCATGTAAACAGCAGTCTGATGACAAAGCCCTGTTCCAGAAATAGCCTGTGCCCTTAATTCAAGAGCTGGTATAGGCCACAGAGAATTAAGTGTGATTAGCAGTTGCACTCTACACAGTCCCATGGGAGGCTGTACAAGTAGTAGGTCATACCTAATTCGTCACTTCAACACATGGTAGATTGCTTCTTATTGTTTCATTTTGGTTTTGTTTGCTTGGTATGGTCTCTTTTATTATCAAAATTACTGAGGTGCAGAGCTAAATCCCTTGTCTTTCATTAGGAAAAGCTTAAAGATGAGGCTTTGTATGAGAACAATGTGGAAACACACTCTACACCTTTATAGGTAGGGATTATCAGCTGTTGTTCTATTCATTATTTGTAGTATGTGGCATTCTTGGCATGTGGACATACAATGAGGTAAACAGCCAGGAGGAATGGTAACATTTAATAATTAACCTTGTACCTGAAAAATTCATATGTATATTCAGAGGGCAAGTAATCACTGTTATTTGCTGAAATAAAGCAAACAAATTTAGACTGCTTATAAGGAAAACATCACTTAATTGCAGCAATATATTAGACTGTGGGACAGCTTCCCAAGGGGAAAACAGGAAGCAGTCTGAGTAATTTAAAAAGAACACTCATAAAGCTCTGGAAAATATAATGTAGAAATAAGAACATTTTGGCAGGAGATGGAGCATATGCTTAACACATCCTTCTCTTTTTGACTATGTTTTTGTAATTTTGAGCCAGATTATAAACCCAAAAGTTAATATCTTCAGTCACTAAGACCTGCAAATTTGATTTCAGTGTGATTCCAGTTTAGAATTGGATTCTGACATTAGAAAGCTGTTAAGGCAGAATTTTGTAACAGAAAAGCGCAAAGTCAAGGTTTTTTCTTCATTTGGAAAAAATGAACAGGTTCTTCTCTGGTATAGGTATATTTTACAAACTTCTAAGAATCTGAACTGAGTCAAAAGTGGTTTGGGGGTAAAGTTGGAATGTTATGTATTTAGGTGAAAATTTGCCATACTCAAATAAAACCTGATTTGACAGTACACTTCAATTTTGCTAAAAATCAAGCAAGGGAGTAAAAATATATATGGTCCAAAAAATAGAACATACACAAAAAGTGTAGAAAAGCCAACATATTGAATTTTTTCAGATGTATCCAATACTTCTATATAAACAGTACTATGGTTCCTTTGTACCAATAATTACAGATACAGTGGTAAGAAAAATTTAGAGAGCTGAAATGATGCAGAACTCAAACAGAGTTCATAAAAAGCCCTGACATCTTAATTACTGCAATATTTTCATTCATCTGTGTGTGGGGGTTTGGTTTGGTTTGGTTTTTTTTGTTTTGTTTTGTAGGGTTTTTGTGGGTTTGGTTTGGTTTGGTTGGTTTTGGGGGGTTTTTTGTTTGTTTGGTTGGTTTTTT
Source organism: Urocynchramus pylzowi (assembly GCA_013397555.1). Taxonomy (NCBI): domain Eukaryota; kingdom Metazoa; phylum Chordata; class Aves; order Passeriformes; family Fringillidae; genus Urocynchramus; species Urocynchramus pylzowi. The sequence continues at coordinate 2,684,459 of VZRH01006717.1, read as the reverse complement.
TGTTGATGTTGTTTGGTTTTTTGGTTGGTTGGTTGGTTTTTTGGTTGGGTTTTTTTTATAACAGTTACCAAGAAAATAAAATAGACAATAACTATCACTGGTTAAAGCTCAGAACTTCAGAAATGTCAGAAAGGATTCTTTCCATCAAATTTCCACACAGCATTTTAGAAAACAAAAATTATCCCCATGCTTTACTGTTGTTGCAGGATTACAAATCATTCTGCAAACTTCAGAAGTGAGCTGAAATTATGACTTCTTCTAAAGCCTTACAGTCTAATTTTGCTATTAACTGAAGAAAAGTCAACATAAAAATAAGGCTAGGGATAGGCAGAGATGAAACATGAGAAAAACTTGTCTTGTTTCTTGTGACAGACTTGTTATATGTTTTCTTTTTAAATCTACAGGCATTACATAGCCATAATTGTAGAAGTGGACTTTTTTATCATTATTGCTTAGTTAAAACTGTAAAAAAGACCAGCTAAAATATGTAGAACTTTTTTGCTTTTCTTTTAAAAATGCAGAAGGTATTTTCCCCCTAAATTTGCAAATAATCCCTATGTTATAGTTTAAGTTGATTTTTTTCAGATTTTTCTCAAGGGCTACCTTTTTCAAGGAACAAAATATTTTGAAAATTATTACCTATTCTCCAAAATTATTTTGAACTTTTCTGCTTTGCTACTGAACCTCTGATCTGTCTATCGTTGAGTACTGATGATAACATCTGCAATAGAGCATAGGTTCATTTAAAGTTACAAAAGACTTTGTGTTTCCATTTCTTCTTCCTTTTCATTAAGGTATATAAAATTACAGTAAGCCAATTTGATGAATACACTTTGCTATAAAGATGGAGCATTTTGCTATGAAGAAGAAAACCATTTTAGTATAATGACATAGGCATATGAAAGAAGTGACAGTATCTAGGGAAAAAAGAAAAAAAAATTAATAGGAATTCTATTGTGGTCCGTATTTTAAATTTACTTGGAAATATTGAGCACCATCTCAAAATAGAAGTGTTAACATGCATTGCATGTTGTTTACAATTCCTGACTAACAGAGAGACTGGAAGGTCAGGAAATCTTAAGTTATGACACTGATTCCTTTCTGATCCATTCTATTTCTGCCACTCACAATTTAATCACGTCAGAGTAACATCTATTAAAAATAAAGATGAGTGAAACAAATTGCAAAAACAACTTTAGCTCTGAACAGAAGGCAGGGACATACACAACTATGAAGAGAACGCTCAAAAAGCTAAACAGAACACTATTGGTATAAGATTGAAAACAAATGCTTTCAGCAACTTGTCCTGGGCAGGGCTAAATATTCTGCACAGATTTCTTTAATTTCCCCTTTGTTATTGGGCTTCTTTTTGCTGTCCAACATCTTACCTAATAATGAGAAAACAAATAGCAGCCCTTAAGAAAATATGATCACATGAACCCTCATGGCTGTATACGAATTTAAAAAACCAAACTCAGTCTTTCTCATGCATGCAAATAAATTGATTTCCTGACATCAGTTAGTCTAGGAAACTGTGGTCAGCCCTGCCTCTTTTACTGCAGGCAGGGTAGAGTCCTAGTTTTGCCAGCTGCTCTGTCTGCAACAGTAACAGTTACAGAAGTAGAAATTAGCTGGACTTTCAATCTGTGATCCTAGAGTTAAATACTAATAATATGAATGGTGGTAGCAGTAGTAATTTTTAAAGCCACTGCTTCTGATATAGAAGAGAATAATAAAAGACTGAGACCAGTATGTAACTTCTACTTAAATATTACAAATTGTCTGTTGATGTGTGTGGCTAGCACCAGTGGTGCACAAGTCTCCTTTGGTTTTGGATTGCAAACTTTCTGGAATTATAAGAGACCAAGAAAATGTGCATTAAATGGCATGGCAGTAAAACTGTACATCAAACAGCTGAAGAAGAAATTTTGTTGCATGTGGTTTGTCATCTGCCTTTCAGATCTCAGCAGGAATATTTCAAGAAAAGCATTGTTAATGTTAATTTTATTCTTTCAATTTCAATTAGGATCAGATCTAATGGAAGCCTAAGATGTTGCATAAACCAAAAATGTCTGAACCATGGAGAAAAATAATCAGTGTTCAGAATATGTGAGGGTTAGTGCTGTTGGGGAAGTTTTCAGAGAGTATTTATCAAAACTTTATGCACATACATGCCCAGTTCTGATGTCTACTGAACATGTTCTGATAGAATATTTATCAAAATTGTCACTATGATTGTTCATAGGTATGAAAGTCCCTCTTCTTAGAGAACTAATAATTGCTTCATATATTTATATAGAAAAAAGATCCTCTGTCACAAACAATTTACAATTCCAACAGGAAACAATGCAATTCAGTTTATTTTACACCAGCTGGATTGACTATTCTGAGATGTTGGTCAGAAAGCAAAGCATTTTTCTTTAATAATGGGATGCAAGCACCTGGCTAACTCTAAACCTCACAATTAGTAAAATCTTAAAATATTCTGCTAAATACTAACACTTGAATACTTTACTGAAGTAGACCTTCAGATTCAACTGAATATGAATTACTTTGTTGATATCTCATGCATAAAAAAGAGTTAAAGAATCTGATTTTGGAAAAAAAAATGGCTTAGACACTGGATTTTGAAATGAAAATTAATGTGCTTTGACAGCTTTGTGGAGTTCTCTGAAATTTAGATTTTAAAGCGAGATGTTTGCATTTAAAAATATATTTTATTTAGATATTTAAAATAAATCCCCCAAGAGCTGAGTCTGCATATAGAAATTCTGTTTGAAATACATACATATTTCTATGTATGATTGCCATTTGAAAGAAGAGCAGGCATTAGGAATAACATTCTCTTACTGCCAAAAGCTAGGTCTGTTAGAGCCATCATTTGGTCCACCAGAAATGCCCTGCTGCAAACAGGGCTACTTTGTGTCTGTGAAATAGGAAATGGCTGTACTGAAAAAATCAGCAACTACTCAACAGCCTTTTCTCTGTACACTGCTGCCTAAACAAGGAAAATACCCACCAACATTTACAACAAAGTAGCTTTGGAAGAATGTAACAAAGGCTAGTCCAAAGTCGGCAAAAAAAAAGACACATGAAAGACAATTTCTAACATGTTATTTATAAATGAAAATACTACTACCTGAGGTAGATTGACAGATGAAATAATTTACTTTACAATTTCAAGTATCTTGCTTGAACTTTGGTCAGTTAAGTATTAATGAAAATAGAAAGCAGATTAAGTACTTGTCCAATGAGTGGACAATATATGGACAATGACAACTATTCATGTATTGTAGCCAGACATTCCCCCAGACAGGTCCAGTTCCTGTTCTGCCCTAATACAAAATAAAAAGAAGATTTTACACTCAAGAAAACAGACTAAGAAAAATAATTAGTCATTATGTATGGTAGTCAGTATTGTGTAACCATCTCTGAAATTTCCTTTGGGATATGTAATGTCATTATAATTATTCTGTGTAACATAGGATGGAAACATATTGGTATTCCAAGGGCTGTCTCTAGAGCACTGCATGTTTGAAGAAATGACCTTGCTACATGATCAAATCGTGGTCAAGTCAATCTTGAATGTGTTTTTGGCTGAATGCAACTAAAAGTGCTATAGTTTCTGAACTATAACTGTTTAGAGGTACATCCATTTGCTGAATAAAAGGAGCAAAAATGGAGGGAATTAAGTTTTTTGGTCCCTTCTGAGGTGGTCTGTGCATCCTTCAAACAGTAAATTGACACCAGGAAAGGACTTTTCAAACAATGCCTTTTCAGACATATTTGTCATGCCAATGTTAAACACAGTGTAGAATTTGAAAAGATGTGAAAAAAAAAAGCCCTATGATATAGTTGCTGTATTATAACACTGAGTTTCTAAAACACAGCAGTATGTTTTTTTCTGTGGCTCAGCTAGCCATGAGTCTCACTGCCAGGTTTCCATGATCTCCTAGGGTAAAATGGCAATCATTTAAGAGTGAGTCCTTGATTCTGTAACTAATAAGGACCCACAGAACTCAGAGGGAGGGTAGATCTACAAAATTCACCTGTGGAGGAAAATGGGGAAACTTCTGTATACTCCAGCTTATAGAGCAAACCTACTAAACTGGCTCTTTGTTTGGTTTTGACACAGTGCCTACTAGCATAGCAGTGCAGCCTGAAGGAATGTTTTTGCTATCATATGCATAAAAACATCCAACCAAAAATATAATGAATGCATGCAATTTATACATAATACACACATTTGTATATATATAAGGGTATATCCTATTTTTGTGACCAATTCACAGTCATGAATGCATACATGTGTGCAAGCACATGTACAATTCTAATTTTCTGTTTCTGAAAAAGCCACTGTAGGAGAATTTTTTTAACAGATACTAACATGTGGGCCTCTCAGATGTTTCATACAAGTTTTTCACTTCATTCAATGGGACATTCAGAATATAGGAATCTGACATAGCTCTTTACCACATATACATGTAGATGCATTGAGCTTCCTAGGACAATATTCCTCTTTTTTTTAATTTGAAAATTTCATTCTGCCTACTTATTTTGTTCAGTTTAATGTCACAAAATTGTGTGATAATGATTAGGAACTCTGAGTGTTAGGGTCTTATTTTTTCTAACATCCATGAAACACTTTGCTCCTTTCATTTTCCCTAAGTGAAAATTTTAATTGTTCAGTTGTGAAAGTGGAAGGAGAAATTGTAGCACTCAGATGAAAAATAATTTCTGAAGAATTTTCTACATGATTCGGATGAATGGTATGAGGAGTAATCAAGAACCAGTACCAGCAGAAGAAATAGGAACCTCTATTGGACATTAAGATGCACAATGTGTCTGGGAAAAGACTGATATGGTTGCACTCTTTCTGTTAATTATGCTTGAATTCCCTATTTTTGCCTCGATACTTTTCCTGCTCATTGATTTTATCAAGAAGGAGTGAAACTTTTAAGTGGCATCAAAAACTAATTGAGAACTACATGAACAATTTGGGTATAACCAAGCTACATAGACAATAAACATATTCATTCAGCTATGAGTCCCTGTAACTGGTGAGCTACTTTGAACACTACAGATCAGAAATCTTAGGAAAAGGGAGCAAGAGCTGCTATTAAAATCATCATTTAACAATCAAGCAATGCAAGAAAGAAAAGTATCACACTTCACAGTATAGCTTAATGGAAGAACACATTTGACTATACCAATTGATGGACAACTCCTCCTTCTTACCAGTTTTCCTTTTCTACACAATCCATATAGCTGGACCATTTTCTTATGATGCAAAATTTTGCATGTTTACAATTTCAGTTACAAAATATGGAATTCTGTCTATTATTATGTTCCTGTAATAGCTTTCTTAGAAATTTTAGTATTCTGACCTAAGAATGTTTGACTTTTCTTAAACTTAAAAACTTAGTGAAATATAAGGGAGAGGTTTTAGTATTGTAAAAAAATTTAGTATTATCCAAAATCAGGAAACATTTTTCCAATTTGAATGAGTGAAGTCAAAAGTAATCTTCCTTCTCTAGCAAATCAGTCTAACTCTGTTTATGAGATCTGAAGGGCTTATTCTTAATGAGAAATCCTTGTATTTCAGAGTGAATAAATGACAGAAAACTGATGATAAACCTGAAAGGGTTAGGTACAATCCCAGAGTGGGTCATTGACAATGATGGAGAAGAGACATCCAGAAAAGCATAGGTGCCAAAGGAAGAAATGCTGGCAAATAACTGAGAACCAAACTACTGTCATTTATAGATGAAAAAAGTGGTCAGGCTTTTGGGTCCTTCCTGTCATGGAAGCCACAAGGCCCCTTGTAGACATGACCCAGTAAAACAGAGGAGATGGAAAACTGAGGATCTGTCCCTTGTGGCTTCAAAAGTATCCAAAGAATGTTTGGTAGCAGCACAGTGTTTAATCTTTGTTTGCCTTCAAAATTCCAGTTCTGGTCATTGCATTTAGCCCAACTAAATTACTTACATGTTTTCAATTGGCAAAATTTATTCTTCACTTCCTTTTAATTTAATTACAGAACTTCTCTGTTGTGGAAAACATATTTGGGAGGGTCTTTTTGTGCCAAAAGTGGCAGTATTTCAGGTGAAACTGAATTTCATCACTTCAAAATACTTCTGAATCTTTGTGAATTACAGCCCCACACAGACATAGCAATAAAAGAAAAATAAACCAATTTAAAATTAATGTTGACTGCATTTTGAGTGCTCAAAAAAGGCACAGTTACAGCTGTCCTTTTATTATCTAGCAATTTCTGAGCAAACTATTACATATTTGGTTCTAATATTTAGTTGTTTTTTTCATTAAGTTCATTGCTGTTAATGACTTTGGATCATATATCTCAGAATTTTTTTGTGGTTTTATTTCCTTCCATTGGCCATTCATTTTCAGTCACATATCCAGCTATTACTGTGGTGGCCACACCTCACACATTACTAAGCAACTTCTCAGTATGACATTGGCAGAATGGCCATTTTAAATTGATATCAGGAATCTGGAAAATGTATGCAGTGCTGAAGTCTATTAGCAGCACAGACAAAAGCCTTGTTTGCATCCTAAGGTGGGCTTATTGTACTCAGGATGAGCAGAGGTTTTGAGGAAATCCAGGACCACACAAACTGATTGTTTCCTACCCTGCTACACTAATACCAGGCACTTGAAAGGGGACACTGAAACGTGCAGAAACTTTTCGCGTGGTATCATCCTGAGACCTCCTGATTGCTGCCAGGATGGTGGGTTTAGACTCACTGTGTAGAACTCCACCACTCAAATAATGAGTCCCTGATGGAAGTACTAGGATATTGCATTTGTTCAGTAGCAGTTGAAGTATGAATTCTACAGGCATTTATTGGGAGTCAAAACATCTTCAGGTTCAGCAATTTTTATTTCTTTCAGTTTTTTTTGCAAAGAAACATGAACTGGCTGAGCCAAACCTCTTATGTCCTATCTGTCCAGCAGGTTGTGTCACGGACCCATTTCTGTCTCCAGTTTACTGCCCCACTTGCCCATTTTTGTTACTCTGACTCAGCTATTTTTCTCATGCTTATCCTTCTCACCTTCATCCTTCACAGTTTCCATGTGTCTCTTCCACATAAAGTCTCCCCTTTCTGGTCAGCTCACACCTGTTCCAGCCATAGCCTGGGTGTACCGGTGAGGCTGCCCTTAATTGTCACGGTGTTTGCCAGCCCTGAGGGCACCAGCAGGCCCTGCTGTCCCTGCCCCCAGCCCAGGGCCCCGTGTCAGCCCATCCATCACTCATCACACCCTGCCCCAACGGTGCCACAGCAGGGCTTGTCCCCAGCTCCCCACAGTGCTGTTCTGCCTGGCCACGGGCCCTGAGCTGTGCCCACGCACAGCCCCACATCCTGGTATGGCCCCAGAGATTTGCCTGGTGCTAGGGCTGAGACCATTCTGGACCCAGCCCTGCCTTGAGATGTGCCTTGGGGAGCCCCCTCACCCCCAGCTGTTGCCCCCATGGAGCTGCTGGACCCCACTCCATCCCAGCAGCACTGATTTCCCCATAGGACTGTCATGGGAACTCCATTTAAAAGGCTAACATTTTTTCAGCCCACAGCTGCTGCATGTTCAGTGTAGGCAGAGCTTTTAGGAAACATTTTCCAACTAGCAAATATCTACTTTAATTTAATGTACTAATTGTGCTCTCTGAAATTTTTGTCATTTGGACAAGGTATGTGTTTTGAAGAGTTAGGAATGGGACATTCTGCATCAAAGCAAGGCAACACTTCAGCATCTTAAATAGCAAAGGAATTTATCACTTTGGACATGAAAAGTTTTTTTTTTTATTTTCTTCCCTCACTTGCCCTCAGAAATTGCTGAGCTGTTTTGACTGAAAATTCCCCAAATAGCTCAAATAGCAGATAACTGCATGGAAGGCTTGTAACTATAATTAGAAAAAAACTGAACTGGAAGTTAGAATTTGGCAAAGTTATAACAAATTACAACCAACTGGAAAGGGTCAAAATAACTGGAAGAATATAGGTGGTGCTCCTTGCCACACCTATAATACATGCAGCTTATTTTTCTTAAGCTAAATTCATCCATTGACAAATTTATGAGCTGCTGAGTGTTGTGTCTGGGCTTCAGAACACTTTGAATTAATACAGGAAAGCCTCTTTTACACTGAGCATGAGACTTGTTTGAAATGCTGGCTATATCGCATTTTCCAAAAATTGTTTAAAACAATATAGCCCTATAAACACTGGCTAACCATACTTGGACTTGCCTCTCTCCTTTTTATGAAAAGTATCTCAAAGAGTTTGGTAGTATAACCTTACAGTATGTATGATGTTCAGAGGTAAAAAAATTTAGATTATATTTTTTGAAAATTAGATCATATTTTTTTTCTCCATTGGAAAAAAACCTCTGGAAGCTGAAGCCTGAAACTTCAGATTTTCTGAGAGTTACTTTTGCTCTGATGATTCACTGCAGTTACAGAATCAGAAGTATGGAAATTAATGCTTCCAGTCTTTCTCATTTTCCTCTTATCCCTGCGTACCATGACTCTGTACTTCCCTTTCTTCTCCAACCCATGGATCCTTCTCTCCTGAATTGCCTCTTGTACAGCTCCCTTTTGTGTGAATTAGGATAGCTTGAATGTTGGTAGACTGGTCATTCACATCTTCCATGAAGAAAGAAGAAAATTCTTGTTGTTCAACTGATTAGTACATATGAATAGTGCCCACTCCTGCTGAAGGGAAGTATGTGTGTACGGGCTGGTCACAGCTATGTTTCATAACTCTTTAGGCGGAAGGGCACATATCTGTTTAAAATTGACACAGATTCATCTTAATCTACCTCTACCTGCCTCACAACCCTTCAAAACCTGAACATAGCCCAAACAGCTTGTTGTCTGTTGCAGTCTGGTATAGGGCCACAAATGCAAAGAGTTATTCTGTTGTACCATGAACTAATTTAGCCAGAAAAATGTCCAAATACTGATGGTTTTAGACATAGGTGGTAGACCAGTACTTTTCTAGGTCTGATTTCTCTGGGAAATCTTGTCTGCAAACAATTTTGCAGACAAGAATTGTGAATTTTCCCAGCTGACTATGTTCACTCTGTTTTCTTACTACGCTAATGGTGTCCAGAATCAGACTGATTATGTCTAAAAGACTGAGGGCTGTAAACAGAGAAAGGGAAAGGTAGGAGTCTGCTAAAGTTAAAGGCTAATGAAAGCAATGTAAGAGGGTGTTATGGCCTTCCACAAACACTGAGCAACTGAAGAGGCAATGGAAGGGATTAGCTGTGCAGCAGAGCAGTTTCGCCTGAGGTATGCCAGATGTCTGAACTGCAGTGGAGGACAAAGAACAACATTCAGAACTCACTGAGTTATTGAGAGTATCCTTCAGACTTTGCTGCCTCCCACACTACTTTGTGGAGAGAGGAGTAAATAGGATGGCTTATTATTAATGTCATCCTCAGTATAACCCCAAACCAAAGTGTATTATTATTGTTATTATTATCCAGGACTAAAATCCTTCCTCTAGGAAATACTGAAAAGCTTCTTTTTACTTACAAGGAATGCTGTTAATTAGTGTGGTAGAAGCATAGTTCTTTGGTGCATTGATTTAGGTATGAAAATATTAATACCTCCCAAAGTCTTGACTTTCATGTTCTCAGTCTTTTTTCTGTCCTCATCAATGTGGAAAATTATATTTTGATAGCATTTGTAAGGAGTATGTTACACAGAAATGATACTGTACCAGAGATTCAAGCAAGATCTTCTGAAAACTTGCTCGAATGGCATGGCTGACGTAAGTGAGCACAAAACTGGGACTACTGACTAGTGGAAACAGCAGTACTTTCACAGATGAAATTGATTTAGCTGACAATCATTGCTTTAGACTATTTCTCTTTTTTTGGTTAAAAGACATAAACTTGCTACTGTATTTTGTTAGTAGTAGGTTACTTTACAAAACAAATGCCAAAAAAGCAAATACAGAAACAGAAGACAGGCTTGGCCTTTTCGTTTTCATTCAAGCCCTTAAAAATGGGCTGTTCCTGTTGCACACAGGAAAAAGTTTTAATGTGCTTTTATGACATAAAGCAGAAAAATGCAGGTGCAGCTTTTGTCTGTCCATAAAAGGCCAAAACTATCTCTTCATTCAAAGGGAAGCATTCATAATGAATTGAGTGACATGCAGAAGAATTTTTATTTGTATCTTAGGAATGCATAACTAGAAATATTATGAGCAATTCCTTGACAGTTCCTATTCTGCTTAGAAAATATGCTAACAATTTGTACAGTCACTTTGTAATATCTTCCTGGATGCTTTGAACAGAAATTCATGCAGGACCAAATATTTATTCTGTTGTATTGCTCATGCAGACTGTTTTACTATCAAAATTTTATTAATGAGTTTTATGTTACTGAATTCTATTCTAAGCACACCATTTTTGAAACTTTTGCTCATAGATTTAAAAAAGATTGAGAGTTTGCAAGTGAATATCAGTGGATATTTCCAGCATGGAAATGGCTTGCTTTTAGAAAATTATTCTCTATCTATAATTTTAGAAAATTATTCTACTATCTCTAATCATTATGGATCTATTAAGAACAGAATTAAAATCAACAAATTAGCCTGCTCTGCAACTTCATTAACAAGGAACCTGCAGATATTCATGTGTGTAATTTGGTTGGTTGGTTAAACTTTCTCTTAGAAATGTCTTTCCCTTACTTACAGAAGAACTCACCTGAAAACTCATATCATTCCTCCATCAGAAGAACAGAGACTGTGTGAGCACTGATTTAATTGGAGCAAGTCCATTAACATCAGTAAAAATTAGCAGTCTGACATTTCTTCTTATCATAAAGAGCATTTCTTGGTAGTTCTATAACTGGCCTGATTTTTGTTCAGTTTCAGTAATCAATAGAGAAAGATATTTTATTCTATTTGTTCAAACAAATCATGCTCAGAAAAAGAGTTGTGCAGTAGTTGACACTGTTCACAGTCCTGTCCATAAAAGTGCAAATTGTGCTGCACCATGGTGTGACCTTCCTTGATTCTTTAAGGGTTGGTTAGAAAAGAGCTATGGTCTCTTTCCTTTGTGAGAAGGTTATTTCTACCCTTTCACCCTACTGTCTTTTCTTGGGACCTCTGCTACTATCATTCCTACTGTATTGAAACTATTTTTTTTCTGAATTTATTTCTATTTTCTGAAGTTATTTTATAGCTATTTTCTGAAGATATTTCTAGATTTCTTGCCCAAGGGTTAGTTAAAGAAATGTTTTTGTTTGGTTGGCTTTTATTAATTTCTCCTTCTTAAATAATAGACTCTAGAATATAATAGAAATCATGCTATGTTAATTTTTCTCTCTGAAATACATTTCTGACTGCTTCAAGCTAGTTTACTGTGTACCCTGTCTCTTCACATCAGTAAAAAGAAAAAAGAGAATGTGACAATTGACCCTGGCTGGATGCCATGTGCCCACCAAAACCTATCACTTCCCTTATCAGCTGCACAGGGGAGAAAAATTACAGCAAAAGCCTTATGGGGTGAGATAAGGACATTGAGAGATCGCTCATCAGTTACTTTCACAGGCAAAATTGCTTCAACTGGGGGAATATTAATTTATTGCCAATCAAACAAGAGTAGAGTAATGAGACAATAAAAGCCAACATTTAAACACTTTCCTTCCACACCTTACTTCCACCACTCCCTTCTTCGTGGGCTCAACTTCAGTCATAATTTCTCTAACTCCTTCCCTGAGTGGCACAGATGGACAGAGAATGGGGTTGAGGTCAGTTCATCATCAATGACTTCCTCCTCTCTCTGCTCCAGTGTTGGATCACTCCCATGGAAGACAATCTTCCATGAACTTCTTAACATGAGTCCTCCCATGAAGCTTAACATGAGGCTGTAGTTCCTGATGAACTGCTCCAGTGTGGATCCCTCCCACGTCCTTTAGGAACAGACTGCTCCAGCATGGATCTCCCACAGGGGTCATGAGTCCTGCCAGAAATTCTGCTGCAGCATAAGCTCCTCTCTTAACACATTTACAGTTTCTTCCAGATGCCTGTTCCAGCAGGCTCCCCTTCTTAAATATGTTTTCCCTGAGGCACTAGCACCATTTCTGATGGGCTCAGCAGCAGGTCCATCGTGGAGCTGGTTGGTATTGGCTCTATGTGTCATAGGGGAAGTTTCTAGCAGCTTCTCACAGAAGCCACCCCTGCAGCCCTCCCTCTACCAAAACCTTGCCTAGAAAACCTAATATAGACAATTAAAGTAACCATGAAATGCGCCCATCTCTCTCCTTCTCACAACAGCCCACACTGAAACAAAGCATGATCACTTCACAGAAAGCCACCTAGACAGAGGCAGGTGCTATGACTGTAACAGTAGTTCCACCAATCATTCTTTTTTTGACATAGTCTAGTTGAAGGATATGACAATTTAGGGTCAGTCATTTAATAACTTTGGCTGCTGCATACCTCTGCTGGATGAAGAAAAACATCATGGGAAAAATCTTAATAGGCAACTGCTGTGACAGAATAACTTTGGGACGATGTAATGACTGAAGATGTGAGGCACAGAACCTTAATTTCTTTTCAGGTGGAAAAGTCTGAAACAGCATAAGAGCAATATGTTGATCCATGTCCGTAAAATTCTAGAAGAATGTGTGCGCATATGTCTTGGAATATAAGGTATCTTGGACAGGGGGAGATTAATTAAAATGGCAGGAGGAAAGAAAGTTTAGCTATAAAATCAAGGAAGGTAAATGAAAGCATGTAAACTCTAAATAGAAGAGTTATAACTAAAAATACAAGGGGCAGAGTAATTGTAAACATCTTCACTCTGATTAGAGCCTAAATATCTCTGGATTAGTGGGAAAACTGATACAAAGAAGGGTATGTCCATCTATTTTAGTTAGTCTTTTCTCTGTTTCTTTTCAGATTCCTGTGAAGAAATTCTTCTTCTGCCTATTTGTCTCTATGTTTTTACATCCTTGAAGTGTTAAAATCCCAAGGCGAAGTGCTGTGTGTGTGGAGCTCTAAGAGAAAGTGCATTTCCTCTTTGTTACACAATCTATGAGCAGGATGGAACCTTGGCCCTCACAAATAGGGAATCCATGTTTCAGTCTGGAACTACCCAGAAACTGTCTAGTTGAATGAGAAATAGATGGGTTTTTAGGATTGTGAGACAGTCTGAAGTCATGGATGCCATTTCCCATTGAAAACACAGGATATTTCTGGGAAACGGCATGTGTCCAGTAAACTTTCTCTGAAGGGCTTGAAAACTGGAGCTGTTTTCCAAGTGTATGTTTAAGAGGCCCCTGCCAAAATCCTGTATCTGGATGTTGTTCAAACTTCGCAGGCTCTAATGATTCTCTGAGTCAGTAAAGTAGATTCCAACACAGGAGACTGAGTACTGTCTCTATCATGAACATTCTGCCATGTATGTCTGTGTAGATCTGTAACTGGTCCAGTTATGAAGTGACATGTTTGCACTTAAACAGAATAATCACTTGCTGTTTGTTACTGATACTACCTGCTGTCCACTTTCTTATATGATGTCTTTTTTCTAGAGGCAAATAATTTCCTCATTTTTTGCCTAACCACATCATGCATGGTGGGTTTTATTCATGCACTAGGGAAAGCTTTTCCTATTCACGTGGTAGGGAAATCTCTTGCTTTCCTTTACCATTGGGAGTTTCTCTGAGTGCATTAAACAGAAAAGTGTTACTACTTAGAAACAAGCTTGTTGGAAAAACACAGGATGGTTTAAACTTGTGTTTAAAGTCAGTTTTACCTTTTTTTAAAACTTCTTAGGCTTACTTTCACCCATCATGCTGTTAAACATTGTCAAAAACTCCATTCATTGGAAATGCAAGGTGATTAACAGGAAGAGCTTTGTGAAACAAGCAGTTTTTTCAGTCCCGCAGCAGCCATAGCAATGCCCGAATTTATTCACATGCTTTATTTCAGTATTTAGTCATGAATTTGTGTTTGATTTGTGCCAATCCTGCCAGAGAATGGACAGAGAGTCATCACAAAGGTCATCCAGGCCTAGAGTTGTGTTTTTCTATTAATCTGTCATGACTGGGCTGGTACAAGTCCATACACCTGATATTATTCCCTTACTAGTTGTCTTCCTAAAAAAATTGGAACATATTATGGGAAAAAAATACAGATACACTAAAATATTTCTTAGAACAGGTGAGTTTTGATATCAAATCCCAACCAATTATTTATAATGATTGTAATTTTCCATGAATAACTTTGATTTTCAAATCCTCTTGTATGTTAAGTGAGTTTGCATTTGGTGGAATTACCCAGAATCACATCACTTTTTTTTTTCCCCACTCAGACTTTGTAAAACTTCCCTTTAGTGAGGAATGTAAGAGCAAACTTTAATTATTTGCATTTCAGAAATTTTAACGAGATTAATATGATACAGACAGTTTAAAAGTTCATAAGATAAAGCTTGTATTGTCTCTTTTGCCCAAGTGCAGTAAAACCAATGTTTTCCTGAACTGTATAGCTTGGTATGCTACGCTCTTTGTCCAGACAGAGTTTGAGTGGCCTAGTGAAATAATTTCCAAGACTTCTTGTATTGTGTGGCTTTGAGCTAGAAGGCAATACTTTTGTGGTATTCCAGAACAAGCTTGAATACCTCAGTCAAGTTTACAATAATTGACAATTCATTAGTACCTCAGTCAAGTTTACAATAATTGACAATTGTATGAATTAAAACAACTTGGCCAAATTCACTACTGACTTACAAAGAACCAAGGCAACCTGGGGCTGGCTACTTGCTGATAAAGCATGCACATATAAAAATGGAGAATTTGGGTTATGTTCAATAACAGTACTGCATGAACTAGTGAAGCAAAATGGAAATGAAAGATAGCCTTACCCAAAAATATATTTTTCCAAACCAAAGTGTATACAACCTTTCCCCTTGGACAAAGGAAGAGAAACCTAGCTGTTCCATCCTTTCAAAATTCTGGTTTTCCAGATCCAGCCTAGATCTGACTCAGTCGGCTGATCCAAGTAGTAGCTGGAATTCATGCACTGCAGCATACAGTGCATGGGAGGTCAGATTTAGGCATCTAAGAAAATCTGATATATATGTGTAAGAATGCATCTACTGTTTAATGCTCTAGAACATAAAATGGCCCTCAGGCAGAAAACCAGCTGTCATTACCACTTTCCATGCAGACAGGCACAGTAAAGGGCTTTGTATAATACCATGAAAGATCTGGCAGGAGTTGCAGATATGACTCCAGCTGTAATGCATCTTGGTCTGTTGAGCTGGACCAGACTGAACTTCATCTCTCTCAGCCTCCAGTAACACTTCAGCAAATGGTAATTTTCAATAGTCCCTGAGACTTTGCCAACTATTCTGATGCAGATTGCCTCACATCCCATATAAAAGGCACATTGGTTGGGCTCTGGGTTTCTATGGCATGGAATTGTTCAAGTCATTGCTGCATCTGACTGTAACTATTTGTCTGGCCATACAGAGGAATGTGAAACCCTCACACACAAACAACTGAGAATAACATTTTATGGCTTTTGTCTCTAGAGTAGAGCGCTTTCTTGAGAATAGATTTAAAGGATAGAGAACTGGACTAGAAGAATGGAAAAAAATAGAGGGATTTAAAAAATTATAAGCTTTCGGAACTTCTGAGGTTTTCCATTACAAGGGCATCTGTTTGAGGGTAACAAATATGATTTTAAAAATGGAATTGGGGGGCTTGATTCATTTGGGTTAAATAATAATGAATAGGCAACATCATAATCTGTTATTAGTCATATCTGTCTCATCCAGAGCACAGGGTAGGGTAGGAGTTTGAGCAGTCTCTGCTTTTGAGCAGAGGCCCAATCTGTCTCTATGTTAGCCAGCACATACCAGTAATACTGACAGTAGTATTTCAGGGGTATTCCAGTAAAGCTGACAAAGACAGAAGGCCTATCAGTGCTCATAATGAAGTGGTGCTTTTCCTAAATTTAGTGCTATACCTCTAGTCAGCTGTTCAAGTATCTGAAAAGTAAATTTGCTTTTTTTTATCCAGGTGTTACACTACACTTTTATCATACAAAGGAATTTTTTTCTCATTCTCTTCTATTGATATGTAATTGTTGTTCGACCTTTGGAGCAACTGAACAAAACATGATCTAGACTTTGGAAAGTTCTGGGAAATCCTAGATATTTCTCATACTGGAAGTGACCAAAAAATGGCTGGTTTTGCCAGGAAATGTATTTTTTGTGAGGTCAATCTGATATATAACAATCTAAAGAAGGATTAACTAATCTCTTTCGAAATGCATCATATGGCAGTGTTTCTTTTTATTTAGAGAACTATTTATAAAACTGTTACTATTTAAGCAGAAATATTTTTTTCCAGTTATTTTGAAAAGCTGTGCCATACTAGCTATCACAACTTCAGAAATATCTGAAATCTAAGTATTGCAGGATATTTTTGTCACCAGCATATGCTGAACATGTAGGAAAAGAAGGTTCCCAGATTAATTTTTGCATTTTTACTAAAAATTTACATTTTTGTAATCAAATTTTGAAATGTCATGCATAATGCCAAGCATAGATTACTCTTCACTCAACATCCTGCTCTGGAAAGTCTTCTGCTACTGGCAGCTCATATAAATATAGGAACTTCATAAGGGCAGACATAACATTCCTGCTTCTTTGTCTGCAGATTTGCTGTAGCCTATTACAAGAAGAGACTGCACTTTTTCTTCCTGTTGAAGACCTGCCTTTTTGTTGTTGCTTTCCAAAGCTGGACAGTCACTTCAGTCTCATAGGTTATGGTTAAGTCTTCATTTTTGTAGACACATATTTATAGAACAAGTAGGGTAACATACCACATCAGGAGAACAAACCATATGCCTTTCTTGCTGCTGTCACCAATGCCACAATATGGTGTAACACATAGTTTTGAAAACAAATCTCTTAATGACAGGAAGAGTAACTCCATGTAGCACAGAAGCTGCATGATCTTAGGACTTTTAGTGGTATATCACAATTATAGAATATGTTGCCAAGGAAGCTCCATCGTGGCTTGCAAGCTTCCAAATTATTCATTGTGTTTCTGAACTTAAAGCATAATTCGGCTCATGCTTCACATAAAGACACTCCTATTTAGGACATTAAAAACACATGGAGTTCAGCTAGAACTTTGCATCTGCATTGTTTCATGTAAACTTATCAAGCTTTAATCCATATCATACATAGATAAAATGAGCAAATAGATTGCACTGTAATCTGATCTAAATGATCCATGGAGCTGAGTAAAAATGAGGCCTATTTAGTATTCTTAATACTGTTGGACACAGCTCTGTCTGACACAGCTGGGAAATGTTCACAAAGTGTTATTATTGCCAAGGGCTGAGTATTCCTTTAGTGATAAATTGAACATGAGTTCTTGTTTTTTCAGGTCTTTTTTAAGTCTATTAGGCTGTCCTGCCTCTAAATGTTTGATCATAACAAAATATTGTAAATGTTTGATCATAACAAAATATTGTGAAGGCATTCAAGTAACAATAAAAATAAGATACTTGCTTTCTCAGGAGGGACAAGAGATGATGCAATGTCCAGACAGCCACACTGACACTTAAGTGCCTTCATGGTAGGTGTCATATCTTATTAGGATACATCAACATAATTAACAAAAGTCACTCATGTAAATCTAATCCTAAATCAGTAGCAATTCTAGAAATCTCTTCTGTGATGACAGTAATACACTGAGGTGAACTGTAGCTTGTATTCCATGTCCTGTTTTCACATATAGGCCTCCTGAAAAACTGGAGACAACCTGGGGGTCTCATGGCATCTTTATAATGTTTCTCAACTGATGGAGATAAAAAAGTGTAAAGCCAAACCGCCCTTATTCTGTTAGCTAATTCTTTCTCTTGGCATGTCCATACTTGGGAGAAAAGCAATTGAGCTTCTTCAGGCAAAAGGTTAGAATTTGACACTCCTTTCTGTTTAAAAATAAAAAGTAAAAATAAAAGAGAGAAAATAAAATTTATTATGTTTTGAATCAGCTACCGGGTGTATTATTGCCATGTTGTGTTTTTCCCTTCCAATCAAAGTCCAACAGATTTTTATTTTTTGTGTGGCTTACCACAAAAAGTAATACTTTTTTATTTTCTTTATGGAAAGGGAGCACAAAAATGAATCATTTTTAGAAACCTTTTGGTTAAAAATAGATATGTCCCAACCCTTTTTCTCTTCACAGTATGTGAAATCTGGTCAAAGTGTAATATTTTTGCCTACTGTTACCTAGATTAAATTTCCCAGGGCAGACAGAATGTTGGAAGCCAGAAAAGGAGTATCCTCCTGCTGCTTCATAAACAATGTCACACCTAGCTGGGAAAGACAGAGCTTTATAGGAATCCTACTTTTAGTGGTGTGTCCTTATTTCCCCTGTTTTTGCTTTCAGTACTGTTACTGGAAAGTTGCATGGACTATTCGAGTGACCATGGTATAATGCACGTATGTTTGAAGTGTGTATATATAACACATATGGTTAAACAAAACACCAGGAGGAGGGAGAAAAAAATTAAAATCAGGAAAAAAAGGAAAGGGGAAGGCTGTCTTTGGAAAAAATGAAACAGCTATCCCTAAAGACAACATTTCCTCAATTCAGGAAATAAACAATATAGGTTTATGTCTCTAACCCCTCTCTTTCAAAGTGCTAACTAATGCTGCAGTTTCTGATTTTTAGATCAGTTGCATGACTGTTTTGACTAGGTCAGAAGGTAGCTTGAAAAGAGGAGTTGGGATTGATTCCATCATTTGTGTTGGTGCCCGAAGAATTTGTCTAACCCCAAAAATATCTTCCAGGGGAACAGCCTATCACCAAAATGGACATTTCTGTGCACAGTGACACTAGAGATGTGGTAGGAAACCATCTTCACATCTGTCCCATGTTGACTTGTTCTGAATGAAAACATCTAGTGCACGTTGCTAACACCACTGTATTAACAGCTGGCATTTCCTTGTGTCTAAGAAGAATTTTCTTGATATTCTCTGAATAACAGCTACTGTATTCAGTGCTTAATGTAGCCAAACTATCAACTAGACAAAGATGTGATAAAATTAAGGACTGTGATTGATTTCTGAAACAAATTCTTTATGAATTTACTGAACATGAGTTATTAATGCCCTTGCCATATCTAACTGATGAACAAATTACAAAACTAGGAGGACTCTTATGAATAAAATTTTCCAGTGAAAAAAATAAACAAAGTACTATTATAACTAATCCTCATTTGAATTGCAGCCTTTAGTTTAGAAACAAGATAACAAACAGACATTTACAGTGAAAGTAAATCTGCTGGAACATTAGGTAATCCACTAGGTATTTATCCTCATTGCTTAACAATTTAGCTCTGTTTCAAGTAACTCATAGATTTTGTATCTTTATTGAATATACCTAAAGAATCTCCAGTCACAATTTATTCAAATACAGATAATCACACTCTGTGTCCAGGTACCTTTTTGATATCACAGTATTACTCTGTCTCTCTCCATATTTCTATGGTCTTTCTTTGTATTTTCTCTATCTTTTAATTCTCTTATAACTGAATTTTTTTTTTTTTTTTTTTTTTTTTTTTTGGCTAGGGGGCAGGGAGGGAGAAGAAATGGGCAAACAAAACTTAGTAATTTATCTAGGCTTATGCCCATACATATTCCAGAAATCCATAGAGCCTGATTTTAGGTATTATTTGAATTTCTAAATACACAAATGTAAACCTGAAGACTCTGCAGATTCAGAAATAGCCAGCAGAACAAACTCTATAAAATCCAGGAATAGGAGACTTTTAGGACTCTAATGTCACATTTTTAGAGCATTGCTATCCCTTTAAGGCTTATGAAAGAATCCAGGACTTGCAAGACAGTAAGGCAGTATGCAATCATTCTCAGCTCTTCTTTCTCTGCTTCAGGCAAGTTTATCATAAGGTACAATGGCTGTAATCAGAGAGCTCACCTGTTTATGCTGGTTAAAACATGCACATGGACCAAGGAGAAATAGGCTCAAGGAATTAATCCAGTTCATGCAAAGAAAGGATCAACTGTGCATTTCTAAATTCCAGATGAAAGTGTAAACTCTGAGCTATTTACCTGGGTGAAAGGGGTGAGGGTAGTGCTGCATTAAATAAAACCTGATCAGGTTTTAATATCTCGGACTGGGGTTTTATCCATTTGGCTTATCTGGTAATGTCTTGCATGCAGGCTATAAATTAAAACAGAAAACATCTTATGTCTGGTCTGTAAAACTTTGACACTAGTAATGAACATCATAGGGAGAAATTTCAGAATTTAATGTAAACTTTGCTTCTTTAATTTTTTTTGGATGCTGATAGGACCTGGAAGAGAAGCAGAATAAATGCTGCTGATCATGGCACCTCTCTCAACAGATTGCTAGAAGCAAAATTCTTATATCCAAGCAGTTTTAGACAACTTATTCAGACAGTTAAAATTCAACTGATTCAGACAGTTGACTTCACAAGACCTTCTCTAATGAAAACATAATCACCTGCTAGTATGACCACTTCATAGCACAGAAGCTGATTTGTGAAATTCAAGCAATGGCAGTCTCCTTGTGCTTTAGCTGAATTATTGTTTCTCCAGTAAAGACAGAAGTTCTGTCATTTTCTGGGAAGGAGTACATTAGGTAGCTCTATGCCTTATAATTCAAACAATCCTGGGATATATTCTACTAAGCATAAAGTTGCATGTGGCTGGGATTCAGTCCAGAGCTTCTGCTAGTGTTTAATTTAACCATGCCTGTTCTGTTCCTCTATGCTTTGCACCATGCAAGTAGGAGCACATCTTCATGGCTTAAGAAAACTCACTCTGGGTTATTTCTCAGTTACTAAAGCTGGGCAGCCTCATCCTGACTGCAATAGGGTCTTTTGAATACATGGAGGGAATGAGATACAAATTCCTTCTTGGCTCACTAACCATATGCCAAAATGGCATCATTTTAAGATACATTCAGCAGGTTCCTGCTATCTCCAGAACTGCATTCAACTGAATAAACTCTTTTTGCTAGTACTCTGTAATAGATGTTGTTTAATGCAACTGCAGGAGAGCACAGCTGTTCTACATTTGACTAAAAACTTTTTCCAGAAAGTCACAGAAAGTTTTGTACTGAGCTAAATTCCAGTCTTAATAAACAAGTTAAATAAAACCTCCTAGAAGCTCCTTCAAGCACTCTCACTTGTCTCCAAATATTTCCCTTTGTCACCCTCCTTTCAATGCAAAACAATAACAAAATTATGTTCTTGTTTATTAGGGCTGCCAGTACTTGGAATTGTTCAACAGTCACTGAATGCACATTAGCTATGAAGTTTGAGGAAGCAGGACCTGAAAAAAAGAGATTTTTTTTTTTTTGTGTAGTTACTACTTTTTGAGAAATTTGACATATGAAAAATTCACTGCTAGGAAACATTACTGTGGCTCAGCTGTTCTGCTTGTTTGCACAATCTTATTCTGCAGTAAACATGAAAGATTTTAGTAGAAGAGAAGTAAATAACCGCATGTTTATGATTCAGTGTCATGTGGAGAAATGGTGTGGGGATTGCTTCCATGCTTTATTTGCTCCAGGGTGGCTTATTTGTGTTTCAAAACACTGAGATATCAAGTCTTCCAATATTCTGGCCAATAATCTTTTATTTTTGCACAGAAGAATAATTGCACAACAAAGTTTTTGGCATTCACACTTCATTGATTTATGTAAACTGACTTAGAATATTTCCTACTTTCACATACCAAGTTGCCGCTAAGCATCTCTGTATCAGAGATGATAGCCTCAATAACCTTTGCTTAGCTGAATGAGGTATTTCCTTGAAAAAGAAACACTTGTCTTTGAGACTTGGTACAAATTTGAATGTTCGTTCAGTAGGAAATGTCAACATTTCATTGCTTGACTTAATTTCTTATCAAATCAAGTAAGTGAAATAAAATTTTCCTTTTTGTTTTCAATGAAACATTTCAAAATAGATATGCAAAAATAACCACAGCTTGTCATGGTTTTTATTTTTAAATTGAAATTACATATCCCATTATTGACAAAGGAAAATGTTTTGATTTGGTTTGTTGAACTAACTAGAAATATTTCTTTTCCTTTTCACACTGAAATGTGCTTCTTTGGAGTTGTAAGTTATCTCCTGGGTATACAAATTGCATCTCAAGAATGGGAGCATTACCATTCTACACTCTATGGTGGCTTCCTAGACCTAGAAATTTTCCATGAAGCATTAAAGCACTTAGTTGAATAATTGCATTGATTATGTAGGACTTGGTCAGAGCTATGTTTCATGTAGCAGGACATGTGTGTGAATTAGATATGTGAGCCTGGATTCTCAGGAAATATTGTATGTTGCAGTTAGCCTTACAATTTTAAGCTTCTCTTCTTATTTTGGTCCTTTTTCTGTTCTTGTTTAGTATTTTCTTTTCTGTAAATTCCAAACTATTTCCAAAGTGTCTTCCTCTCCTCCTTTCACCCTCACCTTTTCCTTTCTTTCTTCCTTCCTTCCCTCTTTCATTCCTTCCCTCCTTCTCCTTCCTCTTTCTCTCTTTCTTCTGTCCTTCCTTCACCATGTGTAACTGCAGTGTTGATGGGGAATATAACATTTGGCTGCCTTTCTTGCTAAATGCTTGGGTAGTAAAGCTCTCACTGACTCTGGTTTTCTGTAATAATATATCATGACAATTGTTTCATATCATGACAATTGTTTCAACATGCACTGGTACCATGGCTTTGTCTGCTATGACCTGTTGTTGGGGCTTAACCCCAGCCAGCAACCAAGTACTACACAGCCACTCGGTCACCAGTGGGATCAGGGAGATAATCAGAAAGGTAAAAGGTGCGCAAGCCATGGCTTGAGATAAAGACAGTTTAGTAGGAAGGGCAAAAGCCATGCAAACAGGCAAAGCAAAACAAGGAATTCATTCACCACTTCCCATGGGCAGGCAGGTGGTCAGCCATCCCCAGGAGAGCAGGGACCCATCACCTGTAATGGTTACTTGGGAAGACAAACACCATCACTCCAAATATCCTCCATTCCTCCTTTTTACCTGCACTTTATATACTGAGCATGATGTCATGTGATGTGGTATGTCCCTTTGGTCAGTTGGGATCACCTGTGTGGGCTGAGTCTCCTCCCAAGCCTCCCCCCTGCTTCCTCACCAACATGGCCACAGGAGCAGCAGAAAAAGCCTTGGCTCTGTGTAAGCCCTGCTCAGCAATAACAACTCTAGTTTCAACTCTGTGTTCATCAGAAATCCAAAACCTAGCCCTGTACCAGCCACTGTCTACCCCAGCCAAAACCAGCACACCCCTGCAGATATTCTCTTTGCTCAATACCCCAGCATACTTCATTACAACTGCTCTCAGTGCTGCTGCCTGTTAACATGGAGGGGGAAGACAGAAGGAATAGCACAGAGTCTTTCCCCAGATCGTGAGACATTCTTCTACCGGTCTCTGACTGAGTTGCCAATAGCCTTGGGCCCAGATTTCACAGTACCCTCTAGTTAATTTACTGATCTGTTACACTACATTTCTTCCTGCAATCATGATGGTTATGTATAATATGATACTCAGAATTAATAAAATATTGCCTGTTGCCTAGACTTACAGTCACATATTAATGGGCAAAACTGCAATAACCATTAGATTTATTAGATTCTGCCATGCACATTTGTAATATGGAAACAAAAATTTGGAGTATAAAAACCACACAGATGCAGAAAATTTTACAACATCTATCTGAGGCAGTTTAGAATTACTGCTAAAATATTCCAACGTGGAAAAAGATCATCTAATTTCAAACAACACTTATGAATGAATAAAGTCATAAAAACTTGGTTATATGGACTGAAGGAAATCTTAGCCATAGTCTACCAAGGGCCAGTCACAACAGAAACGTGATTAAATCTGACCAGGAGCTTCTGTGTGACTGTATTAGAGAACTAAGCAACCAAGGTCCATCATATTAAGAACTAGTTCTGTGACAAAATTATGGTTTTTAAAGACTGTCAGCTGTGTGGCATTTCAAGGAAGCATTATTATTTTACAGCAAAGCAATCCAGTAGATAGGCTTCTATGCTGAAGCACACAGCCATAGACCTGATGGTTCAAGGATTAAACCTTTTTTTACCATTAATTCTTGGGTAAATAATGCCACATTAGGCTATTTCCTCTGTTTCTTCGGTTAAAAAGAATGGATATTTTTCTTCCTGATGTCAAGTATTCTAATTAGTTAGTAAATATGCCATTTCATGTGTATGCCACTGAAAGAAAGAGTATAGTGATGAGTGTTTGTAGAAGCTGTCTAGTAAACAAGCTTTAAAACACAAAGCATTATCCAGCTATTGAAACCAAAGGAGAACTTAAGCAAAAGTCAGAGCTCAATTCAGCTCTCACTGAAGAAGGAAATGCTCTTTCAGACTGTTGGTTTAAAAATCAAAAGGAGAATTTATCTGAGCTTTATTTTTCTTACTATTAAGTCAAGATCCTAAAAATATCAGGGCACTGTCACAAATAGAGCTGGGCAGTCTATTTTTAAGGAAAATTTATTTAACAAAACCTTTGTACATTGTGACTGACCCTTTAAGTTCAGTGACCACTCTGCTTCCTTTGGCAGGATCTCAGGAAGGGAGGGAGGGCTTAGCAGATGATATAAAATATCTGGAGCTCCCAGAAGTACTCTTTCAGATCTAGTGACTGGTAAAAGAGAAAGAAATGAGCAGGGCTATTTTAAGACTCTACTTGGGGCAATCTGAAAGCAAAAACAGAAAAACTGATGGAAAAAGCAGTGGAAAGAAAACTCTGAGATGGAGAAATGTGTTACACGAGGAAGACACTGGAGAAAACGTGCTAAAAGTTTGACAAGTCGGTGAAATCTGAGGAATAGAAACTATGCTAGCCAATATTTTCAATGGGTGACATGTAAAATGGGAAACTGCAATAAAAGCACAAACGGATGGTAGGCTTCAAGAGCCTAAAAAGCATTTTCCTAGGAAGGGCTCCACAGGTCTTTAGTGTGGCTTTGCGTGCTTGTAACTTGCACTGACAACAAGGGTAGTGTTCACACAGGACTGTTCCACCATGCTTTCCCAGCTGATCTGTGCCTCACAGCCAGCCTTCTGTCAGGAGGTGCCCTCAGCTTGTAGCAGCTAAGCAGGACAAGGATCCTGTTTGTGGGCTGCCTTTGGGATCGTGGCTGCTGCCTGGCTGGACACACACTGTGCCTGGTCCGAGGCAGAGCACGATGTGCTCTCTTAGCAGCCATCCTCACGCGGTCTTTGCAGCACATCTGCTGCTGGGGCTGGGGGTCCTGGCTGTGCTGGAGCTGCTCTGAAGGAGCAAGGCAGCTCCAGATGGAGGCCCCAGCAGCCCCTCTTGTCATCTGTGGTCTTTGTACAATTCTCTGCAGGCTGAATGCAAGCTGGGCTTTTGTGTCTGTTGTGTAATGTTAAAAATATATTTGAGTGGCCCAGGAGGGGCTTGCTGATGGCTCGCCATCACCTCAGAGACTGCTATTTGTCTCTGTATGTGTTGGAACTAGATTGGCACAGGCTCTCTCTCTGCTCCTTGGCTTGGGAATGACAGGTTAGCTGTGCTTAGATGTTGAGCGGTTCTTGTGAATATATGTGAAAAACACCTCCTTTCTGTGAACTGCCTTCTGGGCAAACCCTAGCTCATCTGCTCTTACACATAATATATGCCATGGCATTTCACATAGATATATTCAGAGAAGAAAAACAAAAGGCTTATGTGCTTCATAAAGATATAAATGGAAATATTTTTCTTAATAACTGTGAGTAGGTGATTTTCTTGAAACACACATATTGGCAGTTTATGTCACATTTTGTACTACACTTTCAGATCAGATTAAAAAAAAAAAAACTCCAGGCTCTCTGTGAGAATTTGGGGCATGAAGCTTGATTAATGAGGCCTTTAAACTCTGAGATCATATTTTGAGGAAAAAAAACCAAAACAAAACAAAACAAAAAATGACAAACAAAAAAAGGCACCAAAAAGAAAACAAACAAAGAAAAACAACTCTAGATGACTTTCAGTAGGAAGTATGTGTATTTAATTTCTGTAGTACTTGTCTTCTTGTACACAGAAAACTGTATTTCTTTTACTCAAAAGAGAGAGGGAGGGGAAAACCCAGGTCATCATGAAACTTTAAAGGAAAGGCTGCTCCAGAAAAAATATTAGTTCTGAAGAATATTGGAGCTGTCATAATGCTGACACATTCTTAATAAATTTTAATGTGATGATGTTTCAGACTATAGAGAGATTGGTCTGCAACTTGTCGGGCCCTGCATTTAAATGCCCTCTGGAATGAAGGGCAGAAGAGGTAAAAGAGCAGCATAGGCCTCTACCTAGTGTCTATGCTCTATGAGCTATCTACATTTACAGAGAAGCAGAAAAGGAATGCTTGCCAGTCCTGCTCTGCTGTGAGTTTATAACCTCTGTCAGGAGAACCTAATGGGAAGCTGGGGAAACAGTTACATTTGTCAGGCATAGTCTGATGTCCAGCTGTGTCTGATCAAGCCTTTAGAATGCTGTGCACTGTTTTCACATATGAAAATCTTTTAATACACTTAAATTCCTTTACTTTGTCCCTTTTTCTAATGGAGACAGACTATGTTTTGTGAGAGGTTCCCACAGATCCCTCAAAATCTGAAATCATGGTACATTCCAAATCCTATTTCATTTGGGAACTTCTGTTCATAAAATTAAGGATGTAATCTGTAATTTGTGTTGTTAGGGTAGCCCATTGTTCAAACAATAATAAAAAAACCCTCACTCCAGAAAGTTTCATAGAAAAGGGAGGAAAATATTTGTAATTAAAAATTTGGAGTTTTCTATCACATCAACAGAATTGCTGTCCTGCTCCCATTCCTTCAGCATTTCCACCTTGGAAATACCTGGGGCATGTGTGTCAGCTACTCAGCCAGGGCCCTATGGCCAAACGTCATGAACCTGATGCTGACTTGTTCCCATCCTCTTAATGAGGGGCTGACATTTTATTACAGCCTTCTCTACTGGGTGATCTTATATTACTCTTTAGCATCAGGACCCCATGACCCTGCAAGCCTGGGAGTAATGTTCTAGTCATGGTTTTAGCAATGTGCTAAAACCAGCGCTTTTTTATTATCACCTTTGCCATCTTCCAGTGTCTTCACTTTCAGTCTGAAAGTAACTGCCCTCATAGTCCAGTGCCAGCCTCTAGGACCTCCAAACTCCTTGTCTTTAACAGTGTATAAATGCAAAACATACTGAACATGTACTTTCTGTGTAAGAACATTATTTCAGATGACTGTCTGGCAAAGAAAATGTTTCTGGATTGGAAAAAACAGACTAGCTTGCAAATGTTGCCAAAAGTACTGAATCTTTCTTGAGGGCAGACACTTTGGATGCTTCAGCTGGCAGAAAATCACTGAAGAATATTTTTCAAAATATAAAGTTCTGTGCCATTGAAAAATGCTCAGTTCCTTATAAGAATGTAAAGGGTATTCACACAATACTGGAACCCAGCCACCTGACACTGCTAAAATAGGAATAGTTCTTTCAAATCAAAATTGGACTTTGTACTTTAATGCTACTAATGTAATGGACTGAAGGAAACCCTTGCAATTGAGTAAGAGTTTATTTTTAGGCAACCTATTAGCTGAAAATAGAATTTCCTATACATAGGAACCACATTTTTCCTCTAGTGTGCGTGTTTATGTCTGGGCAGGCTTGGATGTGGCTACTGGTGACGGATGAATTATCAGTTCTGCACTCATGGCAAGCCACACTCATATTGCGCTGGAAGAGTCATGATGAGCTGCTGAAATGCTGAACCCAGGGTCTTAGACATAAACCCAGAAAAATAGATATCTGTCTGTGTTGTGGGCACCAATTCTGTAGGCATTGCTTTTGGAATGTGGCATCCTTGCTGGCTGCTCTCTTTGGGTTTTTAGAAATTTTTTTCGATTAATTATATAAAAGTCTGCCCTTTCTCCCCTCTGTTCCATATTTTTGTTCATATATTTCCTTTCATTACACTCCTCTGTGAGGAAGGTTCAGATAGTCTGGGGGAGAGGAGAAGTAATATAGGCTCTTGTATTTGTGGAGAGGAACAGTAAGGATCATGTTGAGTACTGTCTGCCTGGTTCTGTCAAGCTGAGCTATAAATTATCATTACACAACTTCATAACATGAGCTATAAAAATAAGTATTGAGAAATGAATAGGTCAGAGAAAGAGAGTGAGTTCATTCTGTT
Organism: Urocynchramus pylzowi; assembly: GCA_013397555.1. NCBI lineage: Eukaryota > Metazoa > Chordata > Aves > Passeriformes > Fringillidae > Urocynchramus > Urocynchramus pylzowi. Next base: position 2,656,158 of record VZRH01006717.1, on the reverse strand, counting down.
GTGATTTCAAAACCACAATAGTTTCCCCCTTTCCTCTTCTCCCCACAGAAGCAGAAATGAAATTATGTCATTTTACCTTAGTTCGTCTGTCAGATTTTCCATAATTCATTTGTAGATTCAAGAGTTCAAGCAGTTCAAGAGTAGCTTACCCTCTTTATTCTTAACTGGTTCTGGGGGGTTTGTCTATTTGGTTGTTTTTTTGTTTTGTTTTGTTTTGTTTTTTTTTTTTTCTAGTATATTGAAAAACAGATTTTTTAAAATTGGATTTTTCAAAATGGATTTTTTTTTGTAGATGCCTTTGAAAGAGCTTTTGTTGAGAACTTTCCAGACAGTAGCCTAACTGCACAGAATATACAGCATATACATATTAGTATCAGAGCTGCTGTATTGGTATGAACTCAGTTTTGCACTGTCTGGATGGGCTCACTACTCAGAAAGTGGTTTCGTTTTTGGAACTCACCCTTAACTTTCTAGCAACAAAAAGTGATAATTAATGAAAAAAGTCTCTTGTACATTTATGGTGCTTAAAATATGAAAACAAGAAAAGATTACGGATTTAATAAATGGAAATCCAAAGATTCTGAAATGCTGAAATCCATAGGACTGTGAAATAGTGTTTTCTAGAAACCAAAACAAGTGAATTAAGTCCCTCAGACACACTCAGAGCACTGAAAATATATCATCTGCAAGTCACTGTAGCTTTTGAAGATGAATAATTTGGTGACATAAAACATTCTTCTGTGATATCCAGATGGAGAGAAAGCAGGACAAGGCAGTAATAGAGGCCGTTAAGCTGCCATCCACATGGAATGGCACGGCTCAGGGAGCACAGCCCTTGGGGCAGCACAACTGGCTAATGCTTGACCTGTGTGGATGCAGCTGTAGTGATTTTGCTTCTCATAAGGCCTCCCATATGGCAGTAGTTGAGAAATTCAAGTGCATTGATGAAGATGGGAGATTGACAATAAGGAGATGGGAGGTTGAAGCCCTTATTTTAGAATATTTAGAACTGCAGGAAGCAAGCTGGGATGAGGGGAAGAAGCATCACTGCCCAGAAAAGTGATTCTGAATCAGAAGTAATCTAGACTATTAAAATCACAGTTTAAAAGCAGGCTGATAACTCTGATATTCAAGTGTTCTTTTACATTAGGTCCTGCTGTTTACTCAATGATTTGTTTAAAAAAACTGGTGACTGCCTGGAAATACAAGTGTCAGTACCAAAGAGAGGCCCATCCCACTGCATCTCCAGGTAACTCCTAGAACACTTCAGTTACACCAAGTCACCATTTAGTCTTGAAATGCTTATTTCTGTTCTTATGAAGTGTTTTATAAAAACATATTCATGTCAGAAACTTGCTTCAGCAGAAATTCAGTGTTTTCCTGCTACCACTGTGTGCCATAAAGCCTGAGATAGAGAATTTTCTCTGGTTTATTCTCTATGTCCCCATGATTCCTGCACAGTGCGGGCCCCAGGATTGAATAGGACTGTCTGGGTCAAATGTTCCAGGTCAGGCACACTCGTGTCAGTCATGGAGCTGTAACTGAGGTCCCAGCTGGTATTACAAGGTGGATCTGAGTGCAGAGACAGCTGGCACTTCCCAGATCAAATCAGCCTCAGCCAGCAGAAAGGCCACCTGAGTGATCAGGACAGCTGGGGCTCAAATGAGACATCCTGTGGTTGATGTGACAATGTCCTCAGCTGGCTGAGCTTTCACATGAAACACGGAGGGATCAGTTACCCTGGGACAGAGCTGATGCCAAGAAACTCTGATACTTAGGCATTTTTTCTGTAGTGGACAGTCAGAGATGGGCTCCTTCAGAGTACAATTACAGGAATAACTCTCTGATGCTTTTGCTCTGACTCATTCTTAAAAGTAGTCTATCAGTCTCCATTGACTGTTTTGGGAGCCTGGCAATATACATACCTCCAAAAAATCTCTTTGCTGAATGACTAAGGAGAAAGGTTTCTAACTGGCCCTGTGAATCGTCTTGCTGTGGCCAAGCATCTTTTAGCTGTTGAAACACCTAAGGTGGATATGTCTTAAGCCAGCCTCTGATAAAATCACGAATAAAACCAATGAATCCTTGTTCACAGATTTTTTTCCCCTGTAACCATTGGAAAACACACTGTACTTTTCTACCTCTAGGTATTTTCCAGTATTTCAACTTCTTTCTGAAACTCAGACACAAAGCTGCTTGCAGTGTATGACTTTCAGATATACAAGAATATTCTGATATAAATATGGAACCAAAGAGGGTTTGTATTTTTTTTTTACATTTATTTAACTGTAAGTAGCACATTTGCAATAATTGAAGATTTGGGTTCAGTGAAAAACTGTTTTCTGTAAATGATACTCAGACACCTTAAATCATACCAGAGGGAGCACATGTGCTATTCTGGGAGCTGTGCCAAGGACTCTGTCTTCAACTTGTCCTTTGAAGAGTCCCTTCAAAGGGGAGACACTCTTGAATTTTTAGAAATGGGGGGCACTTGAATGTTTAGAATTATTTTACATGATAAAGCATCCTCTGATTTCCTCTGTCACTTTTAAAGATTTACCTCTTTGTGTTCAGACTTTCTAGGGTGACTCATGTATGCAGTCCCTTCCTGGTCTTCACTAAATTGAGAAATGGCAGTTTGATCAGGAAATATTAGCTCTCCAGTGAAGAAATAGAGGAACAATTCTTCAGAATGCTTATATTTTTAATCTACTTCCCTTTTCCAGGCCTTATCTTCCTTTGACAAGGCTTGTGATTCCAGCCTAGAGGGCTTCTGGATTGCTGCCTATCATTTTCTTATGGGACTAGTTGTTGTGAACCTCCTGCTTTATCTCTCAGTGCCTGGAGCTTTTTCCAGTGAAACACGCCAGTTCTTAACCTTAGTGAAAAGCTAGATGAAATGATCCAAGTGCCACATGTAGTAAATTGTGGCCCATTTATTCCTTGTGGAATACCACACTCATTGTTTCTGGCAGATAATGGTAAAGTTTTTTGTACCAGGCTTCCTGTCCCTGGCAGTGTTTATGCACGCCCTTTATACCTCTGGATATTTGTCAGTTCAGCAACCCCCTACTGTTGTAATTGGTGTTACTCAAGATGGAACTGAGTGTTATTTTTAAAATAGGTATAAGTCTTCAAAATATTTCTAGTAATGAGCTATAATAAGGTTAAATGAGAAAGGAGAGTCCCTCTATTGCTACTCCAATCAGAGAAGAGGATTAAAGATGCATTGGTTGCGCAGCTTTTGTATGCTGATACATTTACTCATTATGAAGTTTGTTCCTCTTCCAACCCTTATGGTACACATACTGCAATCTTGTGTCTAATTTAACCTTCCTACTAAACTTATGGTTTCCTCCTTAGATTTTAAAATTGGTTTCTATTTTCTTGTGAATTCCAAAGGGCTACTTGCCTGCGTACTCATATGTGCCTGTCTCATAGGAGACACGGATGGTTTGATCTGTCAGTCTCACCACATGCTCCCATCCCTCTGCATATGGGAGTCTCACCCCAAATGGAAATGATCTCCAAAGGAAGAACAGTGATAGTACATGTTCTAGCAGAGTACAACAGGTGCTATATGTAATTAAAAAAAAAAAAAAAAAAGTTTTAGCGTAGTATTTTGGAAAACAGGGTTGATTCCTGAGCATATTTTCCAACAAAACTGTGTAATTCCTGCTAGAGCAAGCAGGACATTAGACAAAGCCATATTTGAATAACTAGAAAGAAAATGGTCAATTATCTGAAAGAAATCCTAGACAGGATCTAGACTAGGAAGTAATTCCTAGGGGACATGAACTTAATAAATAAATATCTAAGTAACAATAAATATCTAAACAACCTTTTTAGTAAATGTAAAAGATACTTCAGTTATCATTTTATGACACATGTCCTCACTTAAACTCTTGTTTGCTTATCATTTATCTAGCATGAATTTCAATGTGGTAGAAGGACATGTATTGAGAACTTTAGTCCCAGTCAGCCATAACAGGACACCTTGCATGTGAAAGGATTATTGTCATAAATGTGCTTCAACCACATTTTAAAAAAAATTAAATTGTAGAGATGAATGTTTGCAGTCTCTGATATATATGTGATATTACGTATGTATCTGTATTAGCAACTTGAAAAGTTGCTCAGGAAATTTCTACAACTGGAAATTAATTAAAACTTTAGCAACCAAAATAGTATCTGGATCTATGGGGAACAAAACTGTAACACTGTGAGTCTTGGAGGAGTTAGAGACTGTTTTTCAGAATCTGAGTATGCAAGATCTGTACTTGGGTACATGCTCAGAAATGTTAGTATATTTTCTTTTAATGGTTTTAAACATTTCTGTCTAGATTTAACTTGTGGTAAAGCTGATTTTCCTTAACATCCATAGCCTCATGTAGTAAACAAAAAACTTGTGATAGTTCACTGAAGAGGTGAAGTATTGGGGGGTACAAAAGGGAAACCTTATCTAAGACATGAGATCTGATCTGGATATGAAGATGTAAAGTCATTTCTGTAAAGTAAGCTGGTCATTTCTGAGGTTGTCTTGAAAAATATTAACCTCTGGAAAAGAGTAGTGTTCCCACCTGAGTTGGGCAGATATTCTCCTTCCCTTGTGAGTTCCCCCACTTCTACCCTGATCTGGCTAATTTGCTTGCCTTTCTAATAAAATTGCATATCTAGTCTAAAATCCTGTTTTGACTTCAAATTCATGCATTCAAATAAGTTATGTAAAGAATCTTTTAGTATTTTTTTTCATAAGTTGGATGTGCAATATATATTGGATTTGGAAAACTGCTATTCTTTTGAAGTGTTAAGGCACTCTGAGGAGTGTTGGTAGATGCTGTCTGTCTGTACACAGTGCATTCCAGAAGGCTGGAGCATTGTATAAGAATAGCAGCTCACAAGGGCTACAAAGTGCACAGGACCTACAGTTAAAGGGGGAGAAAACTTGAATTTCTCTGGTACTTTGAATGGGTGAAGCAACTTTTCAGCTCTGTTTCAGCAAAGTTTTAAAACTAGTTCTTGACTTAAAGCATGTGAATGCCTTGCTGAAATTGGGAAGATTATGGCTGAGAGAGAAATCAGATTTAAGTGCTTTGTCAGACTGGTGCTTTGAGGTAGGCTATTCTAATGAAGCTCCAGAATGTGCAAATTGAATGCTTTTCCACTTTCAATTTGCTAAGATTTCTACCATAAATGCAGAACTTTAAATGCTGAAAACCAGCTAAATAACATAACCACTTTTGAAAATGTACCCAAAGTTTCCAAGGGGGAAAAAAATCATAACTCTGAGAAAAAAAGTAAGCTCAGAAATCTTGAGCTTACAGCCAAATAAAAAATGTTGACTGCTTCAGTGGTTGTAAATACTTTACCTAAAACTGACTTCAAAATACATGTTTGCTCTTGACAGGATTTGTAAAAATACTTTTACTTTGTATTTGCAATATGTCTTCTGTTCTTGATTTTTGTCACTAAAATTTTAAAAAAGTGTTGTTGGAAAAAGTATATAAGCTTGAAGAATTATCTGGGTAATCAATTGATACTAATTTACATTTAATAACACCCTGTTCCTGAAAGTACATTTCCTGTAATAAATGGGCACCTCTCTTTGGGTTTGTATGCACCAGTTTCATGCAAGCTTCCTCTGGTGTGAATAGATACTACAGAAAATGCACATTCTCAGGCCTGTTTGTATGCACTTCAGTTTGGAACAGTTATCCCCATTAATTTTGGTTTGGGTTTTAGTCATTACAGTTGGCAGAATCATTTCTAAATCAAGATCCCATATATCACTTTTCACCATAAAAGCTTCCTTTAAAAGCTTGCTCTTATAGCTTCTTCTATTAACACAGGTATTTTTGGACTCAAATTGCAGATGTGTATGATCTTTTCCTTGTTTATCAATCACCTCTTGCTCCCTCAATCCCATCCTTCTTATTAATAAGACAAAATAACTACTTGAAAGTCAGCTTCCATCTCTCTCAATATTGGATTCATCAGCTAAAATGTAAGAGATGCCTGGGGAAAAAAATAAATCTTTCCTCAGTTAATTAAGGATGAACTTTCTATAATTAATACAAATTATCATTTAATTTAAATAACTTTTAGAAAAGGAAACAAGGAAAATTTCTTGGCCTTGAATATCAGAGTTCTGACAATGCACTTAAGGAGGTCAAATGACCTGACAACATGCCTGAACCCTCATATGGTAAAATAATAAAAAGGAGCAAGAATTCCTGTATAGTGTTCCAATTTAACTGTGCTGAGAGATTTCTCAAAGAGAAATATGGTATGAGGGAGGAAGTAAAAATGTAAGAAGACAACAATTACATTAAATTATTTTATTTGTGTCTTCCAAAATGAACAGCTGTAACGTGTTACTGCATATTTTCCTCTGTTGTGTTCTTTCTTGACATAGATAAGTTTCTGACTAATTGAAGGCTAATTAAAAAGATTTTCTGTTGTCTGCTTTTCCTTGCTACAATTTCTTACAGACATGGATATTCTGCGAAGCGATGACATATTATAAAACCCGTTGATTAAAAAAAACAGGCATCCCCATTTTGTTTTGAAAATATCTTGCATAAAGATATCATTAGCATTTTTCAGACCTTCACAACAGGCCTCATCTGGTGAAGTCAGTGCAAGTCTTTCCACTGACATCAATGGGCAATGGATCAGGGCTCATTTATGTCCTACTTCTAGCTGTGTTTTCTCCATTCTTTTATCCTACAGTGCTTTCATTCTGCGGTTTGTTGAAGTTGATACAGGTAATTCTTGCATTTCTTTTTAATTCTACACAAGTGGCAAATTCTGTGTTTATAAGCATCTTTTAATCCAGTGAGTTTTTCCAGTTATTTAACAATCCCATAGAAAGAACAAACAGAAGGGACTGTATTTGTAATGAGAGGATATAGATCAACAGGATAATTGTGTAGGAATAGTTTTGGGTAAAGAACACCAAATCCCAGAAACATCTAATATAAAAGGTGCCATGGGACTTCAAGGTTTCACTTCTGCAAACTTTTGCGTGCAGAAAGCTGCTGCTGTGCTTTCAGGGCACACCCCATCCACCACATTTGACTTAACATTAACCCCAATAGGCACTATTTTATTTGGCTTTTGCCAAAGTTTATAAAAAAGGGGTTTTCCTGGAGATTTTTGGTACAGAGTAAAGCACACTTACCTCAGTGTGAGTGCTCTGCCCTTTTGATAAACAATATGGCTGTAGCTGGCCAAAGCTACTCATCCTAATTATCTATTCTGGTGTAATTTTGGATTTAATGAAGGAAGAGCCTGCTGACTGCCAATTTCTGCAGTGGAGAATGGTCATTTTTTCCTTTGGAGGGTAATTCTGGAGGAGAGGGAAAGGAGGAATGAAGAGCTAGAGCAAGATACAAGAGAGCTGTGGCATCTGGGGCAGATTACCCTAACGCCTCTCTCAGTTTTGCAAAAATCTTGATAATTCAGTTATCAGAAGAACCTCAGGAATGACAGAAGAAGGAACTGAGACAGACTTTCTGCTTCTGTCACAACGGTGACAGGAGAGTGGTAAACAAAGGTCAATATAGGTCTTCCAGTCTTCCTGTAAAAAACAGTATCTTTTTTTCACGTTTAAGTGTTCTTGTGCATCACATTTTGATTGCCTCTAAAAAAAGAACAAAATACCTCCCCCCATCAATTCCCCATCAGAATAAAGTAATGAAATGCCCAGCTGCAGATACAGCAAAATTCATTCCAGTTCTGCTCAGTTATTGTCTGTCTCATCTTTAGCAGATGGCTGGACGATGATGTCTGCAGTAATAAAAATATTAAAAACAAAAACTGCCAGCTGAATTGGAAAACTGACTAATTTCTATTTTTACAATGTGGTACATGAAGCTGTTACTTCTCAGGCCAGTAATGGCCATATTGAACAACAGCCATGTGAGAACGTTTAGTGGAGAGAAGAAGCAGTATTGGATTTCTCCATCCCTTGTCTTCTGGGAAGAAATGGCACCTCACATCACATATAAAGTGTGTATGTGTGTGTATATATATATATATATATATATATATGTATGTATACACACACACTGCTTCCATATGTTATTAAGAAGTGTCAGTTGTAACATATTGGTAGCAGTGAGACAGATTGTCCCCTGGTGAGACAGAATATCTCTGAGGTTTGCTTCGGGACTGCTTACACAAGGCCAAATAGATTGTGTGGCCAGTACTGTACGTCACCTCCATGCTCACAGTGAGGGTGATGTCTTTGGAGCAGTCAGTAACATGGAGATGCATTTGAAAGAGTATGGCCTTCGTTTGTATTCCAGGTTCTCCCCTTGCTCCCAAGTATGTACTGGCTTTTTTAGCTGTGGGAATATAATAATGTAATGTAACGGAACGGAACAAAATTAATATAATATAACATCAGATGATGTATAGCAAAATTGCACAGATAGACTTTTTTTCTCATATAGGCTCTATGTACTGAATTATACAAAACTAGAAGCTAAACTAGTCGTGTACTGAGAAGTGACAGAAAGTGGTGAGAAAATTATGCTGTCAGAATATTTACTGGATAATAGTCTTAATTATCTTTGTACTGGATAGGTCTCTAAATGACAGAAGATCATTTGGCACTAATTCATGCACTCATGGGAGCAATATTTCAGTCCTGGAGAGTGAGGTTTGATCACTCTATAATTGAAATGCATTGTTGCATTGGAAACTTCTGTGAATTTTTAACTTATTCAAAATATAGGCTTTTGAAAGTAGAGGAGATTTTCAGAGCTCTGGCTTAATAGCCCATTGTTTGAAATACAGCAGAGGATTCTGATTTTCAGGAATTACTATGCATCCTTCTTGAACTCAGACTCCACAGAGGTATCTTGATTACCTGAGATAATCCTGCGTTCAATATTCTGACATTTAGAGCATCCAAACCATCTAGAAGTTGTTACATATGTTCTAGGAGTAATAGTCTCAGTTAAATGTCTGTCCTAAGATTATATTGCAATTTGGGTGTTTGCTTTTTTAACTAGAGAAATTCACTGGCCTAGAAAAACAACAGCTTTGTTTTCTTTGTTGAAAGCACATAAAGAATCCTACATCTGGCATCTCAGATCTTATTTTTAATTAGCATAACATACATTATTAAAGAGAACAGCCTCTTCATTTGTTTCATCTTTCAATTTCAAATTGTGTTCAACAAGAGGGTATGAAGAAATGTGAAATATTGTTCTTTCATTTTGTGTTTGGCTCTTAAAATTTATCATGCATTAATTAATGCTAGGTTATTTCAGCTTCTATGACCAGGAAATTAATTTGTGTATTGTTTGGATGACAGAAGATGCGCAAATCAATTTTTACACATTTTATTACTTACATTTGGAAAAAAAACCCAAAACCTTTCCTGAGTGTTTGGGATAAAACAGAATTTTTATTTGTTCTTTTTTTTAGCTAGGACTGTGGGCACCTTATTTATTAGTTTATTTTCAGACCTACCTACTGAATAAGATTTGCTCTCCCCTTGCCATCCACTGTAACCTGACGATATATCATGGTTTAGGAAACGTATTCTCCAATTTAGTGTTCCCACTGAAACTACTCACAACTCACACACTTCCCTCTCCTCCTCCCCCTGCCAGTGGCTGGAGAGGAGAGTTGGAGGCACAAAAGGTAAAGAGCACAGGTTGAGATAAAAACAATTTACTGGAAATGACAATGAGATAAGAAAAGGAACAGTAACGATACCAATGACAGCAGACCCCAACATCCTGACTCAGAAGCGAGCCCTTCCTTATCCCTGGAAAATGATGTGAGGTGGTACAGAATAACCTCCTCTGGGTCCTGGCCATACCTTTCTTGGCTACTGCAAAAAATAAAACCTGTCCTGGCCAGAACCAGGACAAAACTATAGTGACAGGTTTACATTTCAGTGGAAGAGAGGGATGGACCAAAGCTTTGAAAACCAGAGTCTTCCAGTAATTCTTTTTCTTATTCATCCATTTTAAAAACAAATGCAGAATGCTACTGGCCATGTTTATAACCATGTGAGAAAAAAATGTGTCTATGCAAAAGTGGTTCAGAACTGCCAATGCAAAGACTGAGAGAAATTACTCTTAATAACTCTTGGTTTTCTGTCTTCCAGGTGATTCTTGCCATTTCATAATCTCTAAGAGACTATAAAATGCCTTTCTGTGTGCGGGTTTGGTTTGTTTTTGGTTTTTTTTTTTTTTGGTTTTTTTAAGGATTATGTTTAAATCTGAAATTCCTTTAGAGATCAAAAATGTACTTGGACTTGTCCTTTATCAACAGAATAATGATCTTTTAAAATAAGATACTCCCTGCCTCCTTCACTTTGTCACTAAAGGTTTTTCTGAGCTAGACATGAAATCCACACATTTAACAGCCACTAATTTCTCCAGTCTCCTGATTATCTGTCTTAAGCTTTACACAGTAGGCAGGCAGTTCCACACCTTAGTGATGTGTTCAGGCAGGACATATCTGCCACTGCTTGCTTTAGATTTCCCATCCATTAGGTTTCATTCAGGGTCTAGACTTCCTATATTTGGAGAGGTGATGACCAATCAGTCCCCATCCACTTTTTTTTTTCTTTTTTTTTTTTTTTTACTCATGATTTTATAAATCTTTGTTATATTTTTGCCCAGCTCAGTCCTTTCCAGGCACAAGAACCCCAGGTACTTGATGGCTCCATGTATGGCAGCTGCTGCACATCCTATTGGAACTGCTGCCCCTCTCCATACCTCTCCCACTGCGCTGAATCCATTTTGGAGACAAGGGTCTCACCTGCACATGGGATTCACCATGCAGCATGGGTCTACACTGGGGCAAAGCTCTGTTTTCTTTCTCTGTCATTTTTCCTTATCTAATAATTCCTATATTTTTCTTTGCTACTTCAACTGCTACTGATCAGTAAACTGATGTTTTCCTAATTCTTACACTAGTTATAGCTTCAAGACTTTTCCTGTGGTGATGGTGGTCATCTCAGAAAATTCTGACTTGGAGTTTTTTCTCCTCATTAGTGAAGATCCACTTACTCCTGGCTATTTTTGAATCTGCCACATGCTAGTTTCATTTGATATTCTCCATTTCTCATATTGGAGAAATCTGAAGAATGAGTAGACCTCAAAAAATATGTTCAATGTATTAAATTATCCTTTTATTCTATTATCTTGTTTAATAAACAAGTCGGGCCAATGCATTCCACAATTATCTGATGGTAAAACTGTGAGTAATTTTTAAGAAAAAATTTAGGATACTTTTTAAATAGTCAATTTAATGACATTTTTATGCAACTCATAAAAGCGGCAGGAAATAATATTGAAAGGAGTCATCTTCATGTTTCTTAATAGAATCCCTCAAAGAAGTATAAGACAGAGTTCATGGTGATATGTTATCCTAAATTAACAGCTTTGAGGCAAGAAAATTTGCTTGTAAGCTTTGAAGGACACTGTGAGAACTCTACGAGAGACACAACTGAGAAAGAACATTCTCAAAAACACAATTGAGCCTGGCACAGAGTCACTCTAAACATCTGTTTGGACAAACATTCACATCTCTAGCTTGCAAAGTCAATAGAAATATTTTATTCATTATTTTGCCTTCATTTTAGTTTTGTGAAACTGAAATATTATAAAATAGTCAGGTAAGCTTCTCTTTTGCATGCTTCTACTTCAACCTAAAAGCCCACTATATTTTGTAAAATGAATCTTAAGCCTTGATACCACATTTTCATTTTAATTTCTTACGTATACTTCCATCATTAATTGTAACATATTGTATTCATTAGCTATAGTCATTTCCCACAAAAGAAAATAACTAAACTGACAAACTCTATCACATTGTAGGATGGAGTTTGCAATACATGTTTGCAAAAACTCACATATAATGCACAACCTCTTTCCTCTTGATGTCAAGTAGCAAGGAGACCTATTGGATGGTGTATGCTTCCTATACTACCTCTGAGGGGAGCCATTATCCAACAGTTGTGATCAGTGCCAGGAAACCATATATCTGCAATCCTTGCAGGACTGCATAGGCCTGATTCTTCTCCTGTTTAACTGATATGAATCAAAAATAGGCTGCAGCCATATAGCCTTCACGGCTTGTTGTGATACAACAGGCATAAAATGCGACCAAAAACTTTTGCAGTCCTATCTGTTGTTTTCAGTATGGTACAAAAATGAGAAAAAAGTGAAATGAAACTGCATAGAAAAAGTAACTTTCAGTTTTTCTTCATTTCAGTATCTGGTTGTGTGTGATTTGGTAAAGCTCATTCAGGATAAAAGATATTCTTAGCTACTCCAAAGTTTGAGTAAATATAACTAAACAGATACAGAACATTTATCTTAACTTTAACACTTGTTTTAATGGCACTCCACACATTTATCTGAAGCTGAAACCATATTCTGAAGTTTGAAATTTCATTTTCAATTGAAACCCTAAATGACAACGTTAAATTTTTTTAGCCTAAACTTTCATTTGGAAAGGTGGAGGAGACATGTAGAAGAAGGCAGAGAAAGAGAGATGAAACAATTCAACTAACAAATGGGTAAATGGTATATAATCTTTATTGCTATGTTATTATTGGTGTTCACAAAGAAAACATCCCATGTCTTCATGCACTTTGCATTATTTTTTAGACTAGTGGAGTTTGGTTTGCAAATACTTTTAAGTGCTGAATTGTCACGATGTACTCTTAGAAATATATCATGTTTACCGAGGAGGCCAAAAACAATACTACTGAGAAAATTACCTTCTTAATTACAGTCCTCTAAGAAATACTTTCTGAAAAAGTCTGTCAGGAATAGGCAATTTATATAGTTAAAGATGGCATTGTATGTGAGAGATTAGTGAAAGCTTTACCTTTACTTTGAACTATTCCCTTTACCAGTGAAGCTATTTCATGGGGTATTTACTATAAATGCAGACTAAATGTGTTTCATTGGTTGCAGTGAAAGCTAGAGTGATAGACATAAAAAAAAAAAAAACTTTCCTTAAAAGTGGAAAACTTCATATATTTTAAATACAACAGTTTTTTTCATTATATTTTCTTCCAAACCTCTGTATCTGTTAATATATTTTATTTTATACTTCCTAGAAGGCAAATGACTGAAAGGTCAATTTTTAAGAAACTTTAGGGTACATACTTTTCAAATTACTCTAAAAGAAGTCATAGTAAGTTGTTTCATCTTCAGTGTAGAGCCTGCTGACTCTTAGCCAGGCTCAACAACAGTGTGACAATGCCAAGGAGGGCTTGCTGAGATCTATAGGATAAGGACAGACACCTTAACAGAGTAGTTGGTGTAGTTAGTAGTTATTTTCTTTTTTTTTCTCAGAGACTTTTTTTCCCCTAATGAGGGATTGTCAAGACATCAGAGGTAATGATGTCATTTCACGTCCCCAGTCTCCTTATTTCAGATGTGCCCAGCAGACCCAGAGCAGATGAGGGGTTGTATGTCTTTCCTTCTATTTAGAGACTCTTAACAATATTGCGAATTGTGGGGTTTTGTGAGGAACGGATACACTTATGTTTTGGAATTTGGACTCAGACCACTACTAGATCATTTCACACAGACTTCCAAAAAACTAGAAACCCCAAAACCCAATCATATGATAACTTCTGGCTGAACTCCTGCCCAACTTGAACTCGTGTCAAATATTGCTTTAGCTAAACTAAATCTCACTTGGTCCTGGCTTTCAAATAAAACAGTTGTTATTTTTGTTTTGGTTTTTTTCCTTGTTAAATGAACAAATCTGCTTGGGATGTCCTTAAACGTCCGTGCACTGATTCACCCCAAAGTAATAGTAGATGACTAAGACAAATGATCTGAGTTACTGATTTCATGGCTGGAGAGAGTGAGTAAGAAGTGCACTCTGTCCCTTGGCTGTCATACACTACTTTACCATATCTCCATTAACACCCCAGTGAATGTGTTGATTACTGCTTTGGATTCTCTGTTTAATAGATTGTATGAAACTCTCACTGGAAAAAGAAATTATTAGTTTGGCTTATCTGTTTTCATCTTGGCACAATAATGCATTTTTCCTAATCAGCTGATTTGAAGCGAAATGAGGCGACAAGTTTCATTTGAAGTGCACTGAAGTACCTCCTGCCTACAACTATACAGCTCTTTGCTTTCCACTCCTGCACTCAAAATTTGGGCAAGGTTTGCATGGCCCAGTACCAAAATAACATATTACAGTAGGGGTTTTTTGAGTGCTTGAAAGGCATGGCAATGACCTAAGACTAGCATTTCATCCAAACCTAAAGATCTGTTCCAGTATATTCCAGTCAATCCTTACCTTGGGATTTAGGACTAAAGGCAGGGATTCAAAGTTTGCTTTTATTTATGAACATTGTGTGGGAGACCTGCAGAGTTTAGAGCAGAATAACTTTCAAGTCTATAGGGTAAACACACCATGTGCTTCTGGAAGAATCCTGATGGTTTTCTCAGTTTATATACTCACAAATCCATGAGTTTCTTCAAAGCCACCTTGCCATGAGACATAACAGAGGGAGCAGCTAAATATCAAAAGACCTAAAAATGTAACTTTTAGTAAAATATATATAGGTCAGCATTAAATTCAAGATACAACTTATCAGCATTTGCCAAATTTGAAGAGGAAGACACTGTGCTTCAGATTGCAAAGAATTTTTGGATCAATGATGAAGATTTTACTGTAATTCCAAGTCACATGCCTGTAAATTGCCTAACAAAGGTCTTATTATTCCCCTTCTGGTTTGTTTTCTTCATGGTATGAAAATTGAAGTTGAGATGCTTTATTACTTCTTAAATGTTGAGATAGAATAACAGAATTATTTGGCCTCCAATTCAGACAGACAGGTGGTATAGATTTATTTGGTTCCTACTAAAGAGTGCTTCCAGCAGCTGCTGAAATGGAAAGCAAACACATGAATCTTGAGATGGAGGAACAGCTTAAGCCATGATTTGTAAACACAAATTTTTTATTTCTTTTCCTTTTTAACTCAAAAATCATTCTTGCCAATTTTTAAAAAGTGGTATACATATGTGTGAAACATATGTATCTGCTGATTCAGGTCATAAATTGCAAACACCCAACACATGAAACAAAAGAAGGTAGTAATTTCTTGTAGTGTTGTCTAAAAAGGTACAATAGTACTATTTTTAAGAGAGAAAATGTATAGGGTCAAAATTGATAACCAGCTAAACAAGCTGAGCAAGCCAATTATTTTCTATCAAATTAAGCTTCACCTACTGGAACATTTATTATCTCAAGACAGGTAAACAAAGGCATCTCTATTAAACTAACTTACTAAAAGTGTTACAGTTTCATAGGTATTGTTTCCTCCTCCCTTTAATTCATTCTGTTCCTTTATCATCATTCTCTTCTACTTGGTCATTAAAAACAAAGGGCAGGAAATAAAAATAGTAGGAAAAAGAAAAAAGGGTCAAAGGAAGAAAGATAAGAATAAAATGCAATAACTGTAAAATCAAAGCCTGAAAAGTATTTGATTAAAAAATGTAGATTAAACATTAAATTTTAGATTTTTTTCTTGAAACATACTTGCCATTTTTCACCCAGTCCTGCTGCCAACTTTCTGACTGTGTAATACAAACAGCTTTTCAGCTTCTCCTACAATGGTGCATTCAGAAAAAGATGCATGTGCTAGTGGCACCTGCACAGCCACTCATTTATGGCAGTCAAGGAGCAAGTGAACATGCCAATCAGATAATATATGCAGGTTGGATAACTATATATCTAGCTATCTGCCTGTGTGTGGTACCATAGCTAAAGTCAAGGCAGCAGGGTGACATGGAGGCTGATGTGTTCTCCAGGGCACATCCATTTTCTCCATAGCAGGAAATTGGTTTTGCAATGGTAATATGTAATTGACACTGCCAGTATAGCATAAAATAAATTGCTAGCTTTCTTAGCTTTAGTTTCAGATTCAAAAGAAAAAAAATTAATCTGAAGCAGTAGGCTTCTCAACATCATATCTATTTAATTTTTTTTCTTGCAATATAAATACATGCAAATATATTAACATATATAATCTGCTTGCATTAAAGGGATAATATGTGTGTGTATATGTATATATATATATATGTGTGTGTGTGTGTGTGTATGGTGAGTATAATTCTTCAACGCAAGCAGATGACTACAAGAATGTTAACCTCTGAAACTGAAAATATTAAGGCCTAGGGGATATTGACTAGACATTCTATTAGAGCTGTGAAATAACTCTTCTAGTATTTCTAATGAAGACCATCTGCAAAAAGCTTTGGTTTTTTGTTCCAAAAAAGTGTTCAAATTGTTTTTAATCCAGCTGAACTTTTCAGGGATTAGCTCTTATGTTCTCATTACTCCTTTCACTGACAAACAACTTTCAGGACCAATTCCATCATCAAACCAGTTCACCAAGCAGAATATTTTGTTTCATAAATTTGAAAAACAAAACCAAAGAAAAAACCCAAACACCAAAACTTCCAAAGAAATCAAAAAACCAAAAAATCAAAGGCAGTCTTCAACCTCTCTATAAATTGAGCTTAAACTAATAATAGTAATTTTCACAGGATAGGATATCCAGAATATTCTGGATATTTTACCACTTCTTTTTAACACTAGGTTGAAAAAACTGGGAGAGTCAAAAACATATTTGTGGGATGCTGATTGATTCATTATTGTCTTTTAGGAATTTACTTAACTGTGCAGAGGAAATGTAAGCAAAATTAGCAAGTGAGTGTATGATGCATATGGATGAAAGAACAGAAATCTGTAGGCATTTTCATTCTGACCTTAAGGAAATTTAGCTTACAATTTGACTAAAGGATTTTCTGTATTCTCTATAAACATATTCTTTACAGATTATATC
Organism: Urocynchramus pylzowi; assembly: GCA_013397555.1. NCBI lineage: Eukaryota > Metazoa > Chordata > Aves > Passeriformes > Fringillidae > Urocynchramus > Urocynchramus pylzowi. Next base: position 2,639,294 of record VZRH01006717.1, on the reverse strand, counting down.
CTTTTATTGATTCACAGGAAGCAGAGGAAAGGTGGCATTGCAGTAGAATGCATATAAAAGGAAAGATAATCAACTGATGGCACATTTCTTTTTTTGCCATGCAACTAACCTCCCATGTTCTCAGTTCTGCATCACTGTTAGAGGAAATACAAAAATATATACCCAGAGGTACAATGCTCCTTCATTCTGTCTGTGCCCACTTACAGGCAGAAGGTCTGACCAAATTGTTATTATAGACCCTTTTGGATTAAGATCAAGAAATTTTAACTGCTAGACCTAAAGTACTATTTATACTCATCCAGTGGGTTTCTAATTAATTCAGCATTCAAAAAAACACAAAACAACAAAACAAAATAAAAAAGAAAACTAAATAAAACAACTCCCTGCCCCCAGCCTTAGCATTTCTATATGTAGGGAAAAGTTGTCATCTAATGGAAAATGCAATACTTCACTGAAGTCAAAATGAAGTTACGATGATGTGTTTGAGATGATGGACTTCTGCCAGATTGAACATCAAAATTCGGATTTCTCTTACGCATTACTGAGATCCTCTGGTAGAGTGTTTCTGATAATTATCCCAGTAAGATCCATAGAGAATTGAGAAACACCCTGTTTTAATTTATCTTGCAGATCCATAAGCCATCTCTGAAGTTATCCAGGGTTGTCTATGCTGTATTCTGCCTGGCGTGCCTTTGGACAGTATCTGCTCTGCACTTCTCTCCTGTTCTTCCCCCTCCCATTCATGCAGCAAGAGATTTCTAGTAACAGCTCTGCCTGACTTGACTGTGTCATTCATGCCTTGCCAGTCAGCATGCTCTCTCCCTGGATGCTGCTAGGAACTTGGTCCAGAATCCTGGAGATCAGCAATGTGGTGTGGCACAGTTCAGCCTGCTTGAAATCTGGGAGGAGAGAGCATGCTTGTGTGAGGATGTGGGAGCTGAGATCCTCCGCAGTGCACTGTGCTGGGAGGCAAAACACAAGTCAAAACCAGACACCTTCATCTTGTAAAAATCACAGAAAAAAATACTGTGACAGGTGAAGTGCTTTGCTCTCCTCATTTGTGTGCAAAAAGCAAAATTCTTAGTGCCAGTTTCTGCAGACCAACATTTGCAGGTCCATGGCTGCCTAGAAGCCTCCCACCACATCATATCAAGGAAATGCTCAACAGTCCTGGGATATTTGTCAACAGAAACCAAACCACGCTTTTCCACAGTAGCTGAGCTATGTGTGTCTGAACTGCATCCCCTGGTTTTGTTAGCCNCCACATCACAGTATTGTGTATAGGTAGCACAGGGAGAGAGAGGAGCCATGGGGCCATGGAGCACTGGGACACTGGGAACCTAGCAGGGACGGGCTCTACCACAGCAGTAACTGGTAGTGGCTGGTCCAAGCACACCGCTGTATTTCACTGTGCTGTGCACAGGCTGGCTCATGGTGGCTGTGTAGAGTTACTGCTGACAAAACAGCATTGGGCAAAGGTGTGCAGTGCCAGCCATCAATGCAACAGGGTGGTTGGTGCCTGCTGTTCTGAGTTTTGTATGTGACTGTTTGCTAGGCAGATTAGGTCATCTGACAACTTAGAACTTGGTATTTCATTGGCAGAGATGGAGCAGAATCTTCTCTAAGGGAGAGAATTCAGTGAAAAGCAGGAAGTGAGGAGGAATGTATCACTTCTTTAACACAAAGAGGAGGCCTGCTACTGCTCTGGAGCTTTCCACTCTTCTTGTACATTACAGGAAGCTCCAGTTCCTTCAGGGCTCGACCCAGATGCAGGACTAATGTGGGAGCTCATGCTATAGCAGGAAGGATACAGGTTGTGCCCACCATAGATAAGGTGTGCATGTGCCAAGGCATTTTTGAACATTTTTGAGAGCGGGGAAAATTGTTGCACACAGTGGTGCAGGCTCTGTCTCCTGTTTTATTGGATATACACTGGCAGACCAGGAAAATTCCTGGGGATCATCCACACTAGTGAGCATACAGAAAAAGAGGTTTCCTCCCTGGGATTTCAGCTAGGGCACGATACTGTGTGCAGAAAGAACCGGACACTATGTGCATTGTCAGAGAATTTGGCCTCAGGGGAGCTAACAGGGATGCTGTGACAGGATACTGCAGACACAATGACTTATATTTCCAATCAGGATTAATAATTGTTCAGGCCATCAAACATAAATAGGTGGTGTTTAGACAAATGAATTTTATATCAAGCTTTTGGTCATATGTATTCACGCGCTGCCACATCAATTGAAAGCAGGATGAGAGCCATCAAAGCAGCAATAGGTTATGGGCAATCTGACCTGATGGGTCCTGGGAAAAGTGTAGGTTTCAGTGCTGAGTACACAAATCAGCTATGCTAAGCCTGCATGGGAAAAGGACAGCCAGAATATATTGCTCATCAGTATGGCATGAGACTAGTCAGTCTGAAGTTTATGCACGCACACAGCGGGCACATGCATACTCTTCTGGGTTTGGGGGTTGATTTGTTTACTGATGTTCTTACAGCTGTGTTAGAAACACCATGCCTCAAAGTATCTGCATCTGTTACTGTCAATGATACAATGATAACCAGGTACAGAACTCTGTTTATCTGGAAGAGATGGATGCCATAGGGACAGAAATCACAGATCTACAATCCATCAAATAAGCAGAGGAGAATTCACTGGTTCTGATGGCTCTCCTCCCTGGCAAGCTGACTATTCGGTCCAGAGGTCTGATGCTTATTTTCCTTTTCCTGCTTCTGAGTCATACAGTTTCTTTCCCACTGTGAATAGGTGGGAAGTACACTGCCTGGGCTGACATGTCACTTGTATAGGCGGCACCTCTTCATGTTCTTCATACTCATACTGGCTTTGGAAGGACATTTGGCATAAGCCATCAATTATGTACTTTAGTAGAGAGAATTTGGTGTGAAATGCAGTTATGAGATAAGCTGAAATGTATACAGTAAATGAAAGAAGTCTCCATTACAGCAGCATAACTCACAAGTACAAAGCTACCTATGCCTGTGAAGTCATTGCTGTAGCAGTGCAACAAAAATTGAATGTGAAAATTTGGCTTGCACATATATATCTCATCTCCAACTTTTAGAATTCCATGGAATTAAACTCTAAAACATTTCAGTACCTCTGTTAAGGAACAAAACATAGCATTTTAGTTTGTCACAATTCTAAACCAATTACAGATTATGCTAATGAGAATTTTCAAACTCCTGATTTTTAGAGTAAAAAACTATGAGCAGCATGAAAAGTAGATTTTACCCTCTCTTTGCTTTCTCATTCAGTAAAAAAGCTTTCCAGAGCTCAGACAGGCTGCCAAGATTGCAAAAGCTAAGCAATTCACAAATGTGGGCACACCACCTGTGCCTCTTCAGTCCACGCAGGGCATTGGCATCCCATTTGGAGGCAAAACAAGAGGAAACCATTTGTGACTCACTGAGACAGGTGGAGGAACAAAGCAGTGGCTTTGGCTTAATCATGGAATTGAAGAGGAAAATTTTTATTGCCAAAGGATACACTCTATTTGTGATCAGCTCCACTGTTCTTGGCCTAAAAAAATGAATATTTCTCCTTGATGTTTCATTGACTTATCAGTACATGAGTGAAGCCTACTTCTGGTGTTGGCTTAGTTAAGAGAGCCATCTTTCTAGGCCTGATCCAAATGCTGCTGCAGTCAACCAGATAGGAAAAAGAGTTAATAACCACACCAAAACACAGAGCCTTTGTTATAGACTTGAGTTATGACTCAGACTAATGGCTAAGAAAAGGATCCCTACATTTCCCTTTGATCTTTAGTTATTAATTTGTATGAGAAACATTAAAAATATCACTGTTTCAACCTCTTGAACTAGAAAGCTTTTGTTTCCTTCAACATGTATTTTTTTATAAAACTATTTAAAATAGTAGCAAATTTAGATACAAAATTAATAAAGAAAGATCAGCATGGAAATAAGATATAATGAAATAATTGAAGTGAAATGCTCCATCTGCACTCAGCTCACACATTTTTTGGATTTTCAATTTGTGGAAATTATTGAGATTTTTGACTTTCGTCCTTACCCAAGAGGAAAAAATGCAAGCAGCTCAGAACTATCTGCAATAGGAGAAGGGAGTTTCCTATCCTGTTTGGTTGCTCTCCGTTGTGAAGTTATTTGCAATGGGTGACTTATTCCTACAATTTATAAAGTCCTTCTAATAGAAGAGTTGAGATGAGGCAATGGAAGTTGGTAAGGACTTCCTGAGTATGAAGACCAAAGCAGCTCATAACTTGTGTTCCCCCCTTCCCTTCTGCTCTATTCCTTCCCTAAACTGGCATTATTCCTTGTACTTTTACTGTGCAGAGACGAGCTAAGCACCTCCTAGTACATAAGTCTCTGCCACACTCAGAGACCTTAATGAAGGTTAAACTTCCTGCAGACTAGGTTTCAAAACATAAGTGTATTTTTGAATGCAATTAAAAATCTTAATAGGTTTCCCAAAGTCAATCCAGAATAAAGAACATTCCTCTTTGGCAACTTGCAAATAATGGAGAAAATGCTAACCACAATGTCTCTGAAGCTGTCCCTAGAGTCAAACTGGAATTTTTATTGCTGCACTGCCTTTTTAGTCATGCCACTTTTTAGCACTGTTAGTTTTAGAAGTGAAGGATAAATCTATGAGCAAGAGTTTCTGATGTCTTTAGAAGCAGCTTATTCAGCCTGTGTTGTTTATGAACTACAGGTCATTCCATTTCTTCCAAACCTCTGCATTGCTAAGGTTTCCAGGAAGTTGTCAGTACTATGGCACATATTAACAAGTAATGTTATACACAGCACTAAGGATGACTAGCATTCCATGCTGGTGGAACTTATCCATGTTCATGTGTGGTGGGTTGACCTTGACTGGACACCAGTTGCCTACCAAGTCACTCTATCACTCCCGTCCTCAACAGAACAGGGAGAGGAACAGAATAATATGGAAAAAACCTCACGGACCAAGAAAAAGGCAGTTTAATAAAGCAAAACCAAAAGCTGCCCATGCACAAGCAAAGAGGAAACTAAAATATTTCATTGTCTACTTTCCACCAGCAAGCAATAGCCAGTTACTTCCGAGGAAGTAGTGGTTACAATGGAAGACAAATATTGCACATAATGAATGGCCATGCTTCCTCCTTTCTTTTATATCCCAGCATATTTAATCTAGTATGGAATATCCCTTTGGTTAGTTTGGGTCAGCTGTCCTGGTTATCCACTCCCAGCCTACTGGGAGTGGATCTTGCCCAAACCTTGCCTACTAGTGTGGGTGCAGAATGTTGGAGAGAGAGTGTTGATGCTGTGCCAGTTGTGGACCTTGCAACCAGCTCAGTACCTTATTATTTTTTTGCCATATAACTGCTGAGACAAGTTATGATCCCTTACATGTATATAGTAGCATTTCAACTGCTACACCTTAAATTTAGACTTTCCTGCGTTATTGAATACACAAAACTGTGATTAGGCATTTGTAAGACTTTCCAGACTCAGAAAGTTGTAGTGTGATGTCTCCTTAAAGTCTATGTGCTTATGAGCTGAAAATGACATAAAATATAGCTATCTCTTCTGAAGAACAGATAAAGAAATATTATGGGAAAAAAAAAATAAATTCTTTGGTTGGTTAGCACCATTAAATCTGCAGGCACTCTCATTTCTGGCTAGGAATAAGAGTAACAACAACAACCCTCTCTTTCCCCATTCTCATAAATCTGAGTCCTATGTCCTGCAAGTGAACAGGTTATAAATAAAAGGGGCATAAATTTATGAGTTCTCTACACTGAATGTTTTGCTCCCATATGAGAATCAGTAATAGCCATCAAAGCACAAATAGCATGATTTCACCCTTATGCTAAGCAATGCCCTTTCAGGTTATCAGATGCTAAACATGGTAGTTAAGATCTATTGGAGTAAGGGAAGTCAAAGGGGAAAAAACGAGTGAGTTCTGCTTTAGGACCTGCTGATCTGTAAGAACATTTTTAATTATACCTAGAAGAGATTAGTTCCATGTGCAAGCTCACATGTATGTAATTCCTTGAAGTTTACATGGACAAGCACGGCCCAATAGATACCAAGAGACAAAGTACTTGTAAGAAAGTCCTAGATGACTAAACTCCAAAATTACATATGCTTACTATTATCCCCTGAGTTCAGATGGTAAAATATTAAAAGGCAAACCAATCAACTCCCTCTCTGACCAAGACTATCACTTTGGTGTGGTTTTGGAGGATTTTTGCCTGTGTGTATGCACATTTTAAATGCCACGTTTTCATGTGTACATGTATATTTTCATATGTGACATATATGCACATACTGATGTGTGTGTATATGTATCTGCTACATATATTTGAAGTATCTATTTTGCATACAGTTTTGCGGTTGAGTTTTTTTGTTTGTTTTTAAGTCCCTTATCAAGTTTTGACATTCTCAATTTTTGCTTTCAGGAGTCCAAGGACGAGTACTGAAAGATGTATGCAGAGTACAAAATTCATTTCTGGGAAGAAATAGAAGAAGAAAAACAACATTACAAAAGAAAACTGCTTCCTTGACTTGTCCCTCTGTCTCCCACCAAGAGTTCCTGGCAAACACAATGCACACATTTGTTGTAGAGCTATTTCAGGCATATCACAGTCTTCAGATCAGGACCTGTGCATACACATAGCCATGCACACAGCCAGAGTGTCAGTAGATTCCATGATTACAATTATGACAAGAGCTGACCGGGATGCATGCCGTGTCAGAAGTTTGATGGGCCAGGCTATGGCTTGGAGAGCTGTGTTTTGGTATGCAGAGTGTGTTGCTGCAGGGCTTTCAGAAATGAACAGGTGACTTTGCTTTGCGACTGGCTCAGGGGAACACTTAGGGAAGAGCTACTCCCTCCCTTTCCCTCTTTGCAGATACTGAAGGAAGTTATTCCACATACCCTGCCATATAAAAGACTGCACATGAGCAGTCTGAAGAAGCAAGACAGAAACCAGGGCATTCACTTTGGTTTTTTTTAAGTATGGATACATGCCTTGCATTGTAATTTGCTTCCTCAATGAGATTTCTATTAGACATTTATGTCTCATTTATTTTTGTTCTGAAAGTATTAATCTACAACTTTTAAATTTTCATTAATTTCCTTTGACCTTACAACTATCCATTATATTGGTTTTGTTGTATTCTTTCTTTGAGGCTTACTAACTAACAAATTATCCCCAGGCTGATTTCATATGGAACACCCCCCAGCTTTCTTACCAAGCATTTATATGTGTAGGGCTTTTTTTGTATTCCTGACCTCTATGAAGCAAACCCATGGCCAGTTTGCAGAAGCAGTCACCATGTTGCTTAGTGGATTGTTGCTTAAGGGGATAAACTTGGTGTCCTGGCAGTAGGGTAAAGTATGGTTTGGCAAATATATTTGGACTTTGATGCTATGAGTTGTCCTTTCCAAACAAGTTTCTGGGTGGTATTTTGAAGCTATGTAGCCTGCTGCTGTTTTCCTGGATATGATAACACTGCAACATGCCTGTTGTGTTAGAGGCCATGCTGTATGAATAGTGCACATTTAATGATCTCTTCTTATGACCGTTTTTTTCCCAGAAGTGGAAATGACAACAAATGAACTCACACTTCAAGGACTTGTGTACCTCAAGGTACCTTGGAGCACAGCCAGCGCCTAGAGAGGAGCAAACCGGGCCCACAGGGAGCTGCCAGAGGAGAATATCTCACCTTCAGCCTCTCTCACAGATGACCCTTGGCCTTCCAGCTGGTAGGCTGGTGAGAAGCTGAAAATGCCACTTCCACCCTTTTGGCTCAGGGCTTAGGTGTGAAACTGAATAACTCCCTGCTCGCTACGAGAACTTTCCTGCTTTTCTGGCAGGGGCCATGGAGAGGACACTGGCTTCCTCAGCCCGGTGCCCCCAGCACATGCCACCCACAGCCCTGTGGCTGATCACTGCCACCCAGAGATTTTGGTCCAGCTCAGCACATCATGGGCACCCCGCTGCTGAAAGAGAGTGAAGAAGGAATTCCCTGGGCAGGGAGACCCAGGGCTGTGCCTTCCCCTGGGGCACACCCACAGCAGCGAAGCAGGGCCTTCCCCAGAGCTCCCGCTGCCTCTGGGCCTCCTGGACATTTGGCCTCCCTGCCAACACCCCTTGCAGGCATGACAGGGGCCCTCATGTGGTCAGCAAGGAGCGGGATCTGGGAGCCCAAAATGCAAATGTTCCCATTGACTGATTCCATGTTGGCCTGCTAAAATGGAGATGACTCCTTCTTGGTGGTGCCTTACTCAAGCTCACTGTGCTTGCCCTTGTAGCTTTGGGAAACCCTTCTCCTCACCTTCTTTCCAATTATGCTTCCACTTACAGTACAAAAATCTTGCTCACCTAGTCCTCAGGTACTGAAACAACTTGGTCTTGTTTCTTTGAGTTCTGCTGGATTCAATTTTGTATTCTGTCTTCCAGACAGAGGTGAGACAACATCACTCTCCAGAGTAAGTCTTCACATATTTTGGTCTATGTAATGTCTGCCAAAAAATGATTACACATGGTCCTTCACTGGGGTGAGGCAGTGACATCTCATGTAGAGGAGGCTGAGGTTGCAATATAGTATGCTGGCTTGATACAGGGACTCAAACTTCAGCAGTTAAGAATAGCAGAATTTTTTCTTCAGAAATGGACATTCAAAGGAAACTGCTTTGCACAGCAGCTGCAGCCATGAGTCTCAAAGGCAGAGAGAGGGGAGATAAAGTATTATACAAGAAACCCGAGGACTCAAGATAATGGCATTTCCAAATGTTAAAAAAAAAAAGAAGTAAAAAAAAAAAAGAAAGAAAAAAAATCCTGTCTTTTTCATCCCAAATCTTCAGTTTTAGCTTTAAAAGCACTCCATCAGAGAAACTCAGCATTTTACTGCAAGATAAGATTTTGCATAGAAATCTATGAGGAAAAAAAACACTTTAAAAATGTGAATATTAAGAAACGTCCAGCCTCTAGTCAGTTCAAATATTCAAAATAGTCAGTTCAAGGATGAAATAATGCTGGGCATTTTTATGGTTTTAGCCCATGAATTGTGAGATGCATCTTCATATTGTAACATATTGATGATCTGTGTTTTGAAAGCCTAGATGCTCTCTCTTTCGGGACAAAGTTTGAGCTCACATCTTGGGCAATGTTGTCTTGTGAGTTTAATTTTCATATTGTATTCTTAAGTGTACATACATTTCTGGCTGGAGAAGTAGGGAAAACAATAAATTTCAATGCAAAATTTATTACAGTTCCAGCATAAAATACCTAGTCATGCCAAGATCCAGAAACTTATATATTCAAGTAACTCTGGGGAAGTAATTTTCCCTATTTCTGCTGCTGGTGCTCATGAGCAGATCTACAAAGTTCATACCTTCCTATGCCAAAAGACTGCTGGCAGACATTTTTTTTACATGAAACAGGCAGTCTGTAATTAAACACTTGTAGATGGCTGAACTTAGTGAGTTATTGATGCTCTGGGACATATAAAGAATCCCTACAGCAAGAATTGATTCCATCATTTGGGTCAACAAAGCAAATGAGTTCTAAGTGCAATTTAATGAAGTCTGCAAGACAACATAGTTCTACTTCTCTTGCATTTAAATGCTTATACGAGAACACTGCACTTACACAATGTCTTTTAAAAGGTGGAGAAATGAGCAAGAAAGGAACATTCTTCATGTTTTAGTCAAAACATAGCAGTTAATGTTTCTAAAAGGACAGTTCAGACTAAAGGACAAGTGTGAAATCTGTAGAAAATACCATAAATTCTTCTGGAGACAAGATCTGAGTATTTCTGCTTTCCCTCCCCGCCTCTGAATAATACCATCCCTCATTTCCACAGATCCTGAGAGACTATTTAATTCCTACTCTTTAGCTCTGCAAGTGTTGGTGCAATTTATATTAGTAGGTCTATGGTAAGGTTGACCAGCTGCTGACTTTTTGATTGGAATTTTCTCTTGTGAACCATAGATGCTTTGCAGCAACTGATGAAAGTCACAAGGACTTTTTAACACTGTTCGAAAAAGAGTCAAGATTTTTGGTTGAGAAGAAGAGGTAAGATTTTGTGGGTTCTGTGCCACTATAATTGAGCTAGGTTGCTTTGGGATCTTCACATTGTAAGGATCTATCAGTGCTGGTCCAGGATATAGATCCTGATCAGTTCTATGCATATTTAGCACAGGTGTAAGTCTCCCATCCTGTTTCTAATGTCTGAGCAGGTTTCCATTAGCTCAAAATCTGATGAGATATTTACTGTGTAGGTATAAATATACATATAATGCTCTTGCCACCTCCTAGGAAGGCAACATGACTCCAGCTCATGTGTGAGCAAACTTAAAACAGTTTCGGAAACGTTGAATATTTGGGTTTGATCTAAAAAAAATATATTTTGACATTTCTGAACTGATTTTTTTCCTAAACATATTGGTCTCTGAAAATGCCAATTTGGGATGAAAATAGTTTGGAAAATATCAGCCTTTTTCCCTAGGAAGGAAATTTCATCTGTCAACTCACTGTATCATCCAAAACAAGTCAAGGACAGAAATAAGCAGAAAACACATGTCCTAAATAGGTACCTTTCTGTCTATTGCTGAGCCCAAGGAGTTTAGCTCAAATGGGAACCATTTGGCATGGCTGCTTGCCTTTTTTTTAATGGCCTAATTTTGCAGCAGTAGCCATGACTATCATAACAATGAAAACAAAGAAAAACATGGAATTGGACTCAGACTTAGCAAATTCTGTCTGCCCATTAGGGGAAAGTCCAACCAAAACCTTCCCTCCCAAACACACACTGAATTTTCAGGAGGTTTGCCTAGGGATTCATAGCTTCTAGCTCAATTTCATCTCTGCTACCAGTAATTGTATCAGAACTATTTATGAAAAACAAACTGCAGGCTTCCATATTTTCCTAGCAGATTTATATTCTACATCACCTTGGAGTTATTCAGTTACAAAGGAAGAGAAAGAAAGTGTCTTTAAGCCAAATTATTTGTCCTCATAATTTTGGCAGCAGCAGGGGCTTCTAAATTAGCTTTTGTAGTTAATCCGAACAGGTCATGCTGCTCCGGTTTCTGACTTCCTTTCACTTTGTGTGACTACTGACAGTTGTTCATTCAGGAGGAAACTTGCTTTATCCTTTCAACCTACTGGAAGCAGGCTCTGCTGAGTGCTTCCCTCCTATTCCTAATGCCAGGGCCTGCACAGTGCCCTGCATCAGTTTCACTGTCAGCAGCTCTTCTCAGTAGTTGCAGCACAGGACTTGCAGCACTGTAGATACTTACAGTTCTTGTTTATTAATGCACTAAATAGCAGTCAGAGGAATAAAAATGTATTACTCACCATCCTGCCCGATCTTTCCTTAAGGAAACACTTTTTCTGTCTATCAATTAAAAAAAAAAAAGACTACATAATAATACACAAAACAGAGTAGGCATGATACAACCATTTATGGGTCTCTGAGGGTAAATATGTTAATTTTGGCTTGCCTGCTTAATAAAGACTCAGGCTTTGATCTTGGACACACAGCTTTGTAATTTCCCACCATTGCAGCTGATAATGAAAGGCAGCAGACCCTTTCCTTGAAAAGATGTCTATCCTTCCTTCCTTCCTTCCTTCCTTCCTTCCTTCCTTCCTTCCTTCNGAATCAGGGATTTCTGTAGGAGAAAAGGGAGGGAAGAGGTAGGTTCAACTGGTTACTCCACAAGTAGAGCATCAGCTGCTAGGGACAGGACTTCTGTGAAGGTGGAGGTTTGTCTATCCTTCCTTCCTTCCTTCCTTCCTTCTTTCCTTCCTTCCTTCCTTCCTTCCTTCCTTCCTCTTCTCCAAGGTCTTTTGCAAAATAGTTTTTTATTACCTATACAGCTGTTGGATGAATATTTTCAATTCCACATATTGGGCCTCTTTGCCTTCTTCTCCCACTTGAAATAATAAGTACTTTTTAATAAGTCTTTCTTGTTTACAGTAAGGTTAGCCTTTGAATGGAGAAATATTTTAGGCAGAAAATTATTGCTAACAATTGTTATTTTCTTAAAAAAAAAAAAAAAAGGAAAAAGGTTCTTTCTTGGCAGTAACATCTGTGAGAAATAGGATCCTTGCAAACATTTTAGAAAAATTCTACTGCCAGCTCCACACATCACATTATTTTTCCCTTTAAAGCTAATAACTAAATATGAAAATGTAGAAACCAAAAGATTGAGCTGCAAACCTTACTCATGTTCTCACCATGCTGGAAGTGAGTGGCACAGCACTGCCAAAGTACCAGAAGGCTGGAGCACTCTGAGGGCCCCAGCACAGCACCCTGCTGCTGGCCAGGTAGCACAGATGTATGTACCAGCCTGGCACTGCTAGGCATCCCTATCTGCAGAAAGCTGGAGGAAGTGGGTTTATTACACATGGGAAGAGTGATGCTGTGGATGATAAACCCAGTCAGATTTGAGACTGTTCCTAATTCAGAATTAAATGAAGGATAATATGCAACATAGAGCTGAATGTACTGAGTTCTTTAAAGAAAGTTTCTGGACATAGTGCTTGATATTCGTTTCTTGCACTCTGTGCACAAAACATTTACTTTTTGAAGCTTGAAACCAGTGAACTGTGCATGAGGGAGAGAGATGATGGACACAACCACAACATATCCTTTTCCCTCTCAGCTCTCTTCCTTCCAGTATAAAAAGCATACAAAAAGCCCTAAAAGGAACTGCAAGTGCTTGCGGTGCCAGGAATGAAAAGATTTTTCTTTTAGTTAATTTTCTATGGAGAATTTGAATGAAAAAATGGAAATAATTTTTGTGGAGGAAAGGCAAGCTCTTTTCATCTCCTCAGAGAACTAAAGAAAAATTGAGCTTTAACTTCTAGCTTGGAAATATCTCTTCTGTGAGCGATCTGATAAAATTTTAAGGGACAAATTTGAGCTGTGATGGATGACTTGTGGTTGTGACTTTTCAGCAGAGAGGAGGAAAGGACATTTATCATTTCAGACTCATGGAAAAACCTCATAAAATAAGGACTAGAGTGGTAAACATGAATATGAAATAAGTCAGGTTATTTCAAATGCAATGCAAAGCCTAAAAATGTAACCAGTGACAACCAGGCAGAAAAACTCTAAATTTAAGTAGTCATGAGAAGCTGGCCTGTTATAAATGGCTTTAGGAATCTGTGGGAGAAAAGTACATTAGAATTTTGAACCCAAGTCCTAAATAAATGCTTGATACACTCACTGGGTTACATATTTCCGTTATTATTTTTATAAATTTCCTTCTCAGAAGAGTCTGTTCTGGACAGGATGTCTGACCTCCTGCATAACTCAGGCCACACAGTTTGACCCAGCCATTTCTGCATTAAGCCCCAAAACCTGCAGCTGAATCAGAGCCTATCTTTCACAAGGGCAGGACCTCTTGCACAGAAGACTCTACCTCATGGTTAAAACTGTGGCCAGTTGTTTTTGCTGTTAAGAACTTCTGTCCTGTTTCTTAGTCGAACCTTGCTTCAGTTGGCCCTTATATTCCTTGGAATATTAAATTTAAGAGCTCTTAAGTCTTAATTAGTTATTAGGAATGACTGGTACTGCACATTCCATTAATTGAATGTAAATGCCAGTGAGGATAGGTTATGGCATGAGAAACATTCCTCTTCACACAGTTGTCCACTGTTTGGCACTCTGCAGTATCAGGTTCAACAGACAAAGTAATCTGCAGAAGATGAAGTTTTGAGGAATGGAACTGTGGTGTATAGAAATCTTTTCTCTACTTTTGTGTGACCCTCATGATAATCAGAGATGTTTCTGGAACAAGAAAACAGTTTCTATATACTTTGTAGGAAACATAGGTGATCATGCTTGTTTAGAATCAATAATTGTAATAATTTAGAATCAATAAGGGGATTTTTTTTTTTCACAAACTTTACTATGCACCAATCTACATACAAGTAATTAATAAACATCTTTTGAGGATCAGTGAGAGAAGGAAAGATATGTCAAGGTCTAAACATCTTGTGTTCAGATTTGTTTAAAAATTTAGTGGCTACCCTGCATTTTGCATGGATTTGGACTCACGCTTATTTTACACAACTCCTAAGTTACCTTGTGATCTGGCAAACTGGGGATCAGACTGATTTAAGATTGCAGTCAAATGCATTTGAATTTTTCTTTCTTTTTGCACAAGCTTCCTTTTTTTTTTTTACCTTTCCAAATTTGAAAATAAATAATTTCATATGATCCAAGATTTTTTAAAAAATTAAATTCACATCAATCTTGGGAATAAATCTACTTTAAAAATACAGTTCTAGTTTTGGCTACACATCTCAAGGTTCTCCTACTACATATTTTTTCTGTCCAAGAAGCACTATAGGTCTCCTGTCTGTATTGCAACTCTCGCAAAAGAAGTGCTCCTATTTCTTTTCTCCAAAATCCTATTAGAAAGACAACTCACATCTAACAGGAGTATTTTCATCTTGCTCTGTAAAAATGTATGGTATTAGTATGAAATAATATATCATGAGCTTATTAGTGTGCCTGCCTCAGGTCCTGCAGACACTGGGCAGATACTGCAGCCTGGAAAGATACCTAATGATATGCAGCCATGTTTCCTGACAAATTTGTACACAGCCACAAAAGAAACCAAAAGAAAAGTGTAGGAATAAATTCCTGCAGATGGATAGACATAAAACTTGTACACAGTATCTTAAGAAGAACAGGCACTCTCAGGTGTGTATGAGGTTTTTTGGTCATTGATAGCAAGCTTTATGGATCCATGAATCATGTCCCGTGAAACCATTCCCACTATTTAAAAAACTTTAAAGTTTCTTCTCATCACACAGGAGGATTTTCGCTCTATGGATTTCATTATTGAAAGGTACCTCCTGCAGGAACTTTTCATTGTTCACCCCTCAGCAGCCCCTGCAAGACCTTCCCATCAGCATGTTACCTATTGTCAGCTTTCCCATAGAATGCAATGGGGGATGGAGAGAAAGCCATTTGCTGCCAGGGTAATTTGCCCTAGTTTTGCACCAGTAACACCCTACTGAAGTTGGACAAATTGCTTGTATGGAGGATATAGGATATAGAATTAAATCAGATTGATATGGTGGTAAAACATTTCACATGAGTTTTTTAGTTGTCTAAAGTCTCATGTGTCATCATCTTCCTGTTTTACTGTTTTAAAAACTGTTTTAAGTTTTCAGATGGCTGGAGACCCTAGACCTGTAAGGTCATGGATTTTTCTTCCCTAATGTTTTGATAGAGTTACTACAGAAAAAACATGCAGGAAAAGCACAGTAACTACTTTTTCGTGCCAAGTTTACTGATCCTTTATTGCTTATGCTCACAGAGAGGGATGAAGTATTACCATGTTAGTTATTGTGTTAACTCTGCTTGCCCAAGAGTCACTGATTCTCTCTGCTGTCTCTGCCATCTCTCTGACACTGAGAAATTCTCTGAAATATCTGTGGAATATTCACAAAAGTGCCCGTCAAGCAAACATGCCACCAGTGTATAGAAAATCATAATGTGTTAAAGATTCAGAGAAACTCCTTGGGCTGAACCAGAAAATATACACAGGAAATATATGTGTTAGCTAAACAGCAGTTTAGAAACATCCATGACATAGTAACAGATTACAAACAGCAGAGCAGTTATACTGGGTAATGGAAGGCAAGACAGAACTGATGGTGTTTTTCGTCAGGCCAAAGTTGTCACAAAAATGATTGATGTTGAAGGTTGGATCTGATGAAATAGGACATTTTGACGAGATTTTATTTAATCAAAAGTACTGCAAAATGCTTAAATAGCAAATTATAGTTTCTGGCTTCAGAGAACATTTTTAGTTTTAATGTCACCTGAGGTATCTTAATGAAAAATATAGTTACCTGGACATTAGCTGATTTAGAATATTTCCTAACATTTTTCCATAAAGAAGCTTCAAGTTTTTAAAACAGTAGGTAGTTCAAAAGCAATTGTTGGATGTTCTGCTGGGTTTCACTTGATTCCTGGTTGGACTTGTTCATCACCATTTAGTAGAAATACATAAAGAAAAAAAAAAAAAAGCAATGGATGTTCTATAATTACCATGTTAATCCAAGGGTTTTATTTTTATCCTGTTTTCATTCTTTCTTAGATATCCACATTATCCTATCTTAGGTAAGGAGGACTTCAGTGAAAAGGCCTTTTTCTTTCAGTGCCTTGGTGTATGTTTTGTTATACACATTTGTGCTGGACATTGTAGAGAATCATGCATAGGTATACCTAGACAAAAGAAAATAAAATATAACAAAAGAAAACATTATTTCATTTGCCTCTGCCTATTTAAAATACTAATTGTACTGCTGGTCTTCCTAGGGGCTCCTGATATTAGCCATTGGCCCGCTATGCTAAATAATAATAAGCATAAAGCAAGAAGAAAATCTCTGCCTCAGTATTTAGAGCTGGGATAAGTTCAGAAAAAGACAAAAAACCTGTCATTTATTGTGTATGGCTAAATAGACAAATTAATCTATTGTTACACCCTTGTGTATGTAGATTTTTCAGATTTTTAGTTTAAATTAACATTCTTAAATACTTTGTGATGGAACAAAAAGCTTGATATTTTAAAGTCATATTTTATCAAAGGCATCTGGCTTATTTCTGTGTATTTTAACTGTGAAACTTGTATCTATTTCTCATAGTATCTTTCATATATACCTTATTGCCATGTTTCTGTTTAACTTCTCATCAAAACTAATAGACTGTCTTTATGACCCATTCATAAGGAACACATAAAAAGAATTAGGCCATGTTAATCATATATTTTTATGGGTAATTCACAAATTTTTGTATGCTATGTAAACCCCTTTATTCTCCTTTAGCTAACATGTAAATGCAGCTGGATGCTTCTATGGCTTGAGGCAAATAGTGCCAGGACATTCTTTTGAAAAAAAATTAGTATTTATAGCATGTCTTCCAATTTGACAAGGCTTGGTTCATGCTGGAACACTTTATTTCCTTTACTTGACATTTTGACTGGAATCACATACAGCAGCAAACCATCATATAACATTCAGTATAATTCTATGCTTAGAATCCACACTATTGGTCCTGCCTATTCCACGTATGCAGGATAATTCAAGAGGTCCCAGGGACCTCATGACAATGTAAAAGAGGAGTGGCAATTTATATATATACTCTAGCTTGAATGCAAATACTAATAGTCATTGAAAAAAAAAAAAAGAAACAGTTAAATCCCTGGAAGAAGACCAAGGAAATGGTAGTGACCTTCAGCACAAATACTGTCAGTGCACAGTAGGGAAAGAGCATAAATAACAAGGTAAGCCATATACACAAACAAAACATGACTGGAAACAACACTGGGTCGGAGACAGCAAAAGGTGAAAGAGGGGCAGGAGGGAAGTATTTTATTATTTGAGTCCTTCCTTATTCAAAGTAACATGAATGCACTTTCAGAGTAGGCAGAACTTTTAGGAAGGAATGAAAGAAATGTGTAGTCAGTACTTGTTGAAGAAAAGGGTGTCAGCACATTTATAACTAGCTGCCAAAAATGCTCTGTTGATAAAGAGCTTTTCATGCACATTTGATACTTCTACCCTCCAAAGAAAATTTACCAGTGACTCTGAATGGGAATGTTCACTTTTCTAAGCCAAAAGAAGTCATAAAAATACGTTTATGACTATTTAGGAATTTAGTGAAAACTGTAGAATTCTACAGACATGTGAGATGAAGGTGTAAAATCAATGCTTATTTTATTTTTCTGATTCCATTTAAATCAGACTTGCAAAAGTAAAGCATTTTGAAGAAGGTATAAGTTGTTAAATAACAAGTTATAATTTTAGACAGTTTGCTGAGAAAAAATAAATGTTATTACAGATCCAGAATATTTCTGTCAAAAGCTTAGAAAAAATAAGAAAATGCTCAACATTTTGGGTTAAGTTCCCCCTTATTCAAAGAAACTCCACTCTATTTTTTTTTTTTTTTTTAAAGACCAAAACTAAACAGAACAAAAATAAAAACAGGGAAAGGAAAAAGNAGAAAAAATAAAAAAATGCTCAACATTTTGGGTTAAGTTCCCCCTTATTCAAAAAAACTCCCCTCTATTTTTTTTTTTTTTTTTTAAAGACCAAAACTAAACAGAACAAAAATAAAAACAGGGAAAGGAAAAAGGCATCTACCCTGCCTTGGTGACGTAGGTACCAAATTAAAGCTGTGGGTTCATGTGATTGCCTCACTGGGACTCTATGATGTGAGACCTCAGCACTGCAGTCTGGTTTGTGCGTGGGGGTGGGGAACACCCTGTTCACATAGGAGTGTTGTCCATATATGTCTGGAAATTCCGGCCTGAGCTGACACAAGCCGGCTTCTGCATGGGTGCAGCTCCGCGCTCGGTACAGAGCTGGGATGGACACAGCGGCCACAGCTTGGCCAGGAACCTCCCTCGAGGAATGTCAGGAATGCCTTCAGCATTTATTCAGCAGGAAGCTATTGGCTAAAGTCACACGTCAGCAATTGCATGTTTCTTTAACAAAACAGTCTGAGTTTCTTCAGAACAGAGATTGGCTTCTCAGTTACGTGGGTAGATGATGATTTGTTTCAATTATATTAAATCCTCTAAATAAGAGATCAGGTTTTGCATATCTATTTCTATTTGCTTTTTGCATATCTATTTCTGTTTGCTTTTTGTGTATAAACTAGTGTTGTCTTTTGGCCCCACTGTAGCTGATATGTGTTGCTGAAATAATTTTGATACATTTGAATATAGTAATAGTCACAATTTCTTCTTAGAGTTATCTAGGTGATCAGAAAGATAAGCAGTGATAGGTTTAAAGAGCAAAATTTTACTGGTGTGCTGTTAAAAACAGTCAAGGTAATAAATTATGCATGTAAATGCCCAGTGACAGACAGTCAGTAGTGAAGAAGGACTACAAATTTGCTTCTGAGACGCAGTTACAATCCATTCAGAATGTGAACATGGTTGGACAGTGAGAAAAGAAACATAAACCTTTAACTTTGGAGTTTGTTTGGGTTTGTTTTTTTTTTTTTTTAATAAATATCTGTATTGGTAAATGGATAGATTAAGTTAACAAGAGATGTAAAATTTTGAGGCTGCCCTTAAGCGGCTACATTAGGAAAGTGGTCAAAGGAATGCTAATAAATTTTCAATGTCTTACAAAAGTGCCTTCCTCCAGCTTGCTCAGGGTTTGTTGCTGTTGATGCTGTACACTTGAGCCTAAGGACACCAGTGTATTAACTTCCATGTGTTAATCATGTGTGTAAATGTAAATAATCTTCAAAATTCTTTGAAGATTTGACACCTTGCAAGTTCAAGCATTTGCAGCAGCAGGTGTACAGCCTGGGACACAGAGCGAGCTATTGGCAAAACCAAGTTTTTCTGTCCTTTTCAGTGATGGTATGAACCACAGAGACATTTTATGAGTTAAGACCATACTCAAAGACAGTGGTTAGTGAGGCACACACACATTGCTCCTTTCTCATCTCATGGGGCATGGACTTCTAGAATACTGGTCCTTACCGTGATGGGAGGTTTGTATTCAGTCTTCATGGTTTTTGTTGTCTAGTAAGTAGATTCCTAAGCCTGAAAAGATAAGCTTCTCCATAAAAAACCATAGTACTCCATTATCATCTCTGCATGAATTCATCTTTAATTCTGAATTTCACAACTGGTATATATGCATAGGATAGCAGAGCAGAGCCATACTCACTGAAGGGGGTTCCCACAATAGCTGCCTGTTGAAGAGTAGGAGGATTTGGTATCTTAACTCTGCAACTTCTAAGTTTTTGTCCAGTTCAGTTGCTTCCTTCATTGCTTTTGAATCACACACACACACATACAGAGACACACACAAAACCCCCCAAAAAACCCCAAAACAAAAACAACAACAATCAAACAAAAAAACGACCAAACAAAAAAGGCCAAACCAAAGCAAAACAACAACAACAAAAAAAAAAACCCAAACACAAAAAAGAGCCCGCATTTGCCTAGTGAAGGTTCAAACATAGCAAGTCTTATTATGGTTGAGAAGTAATGGTTTAATTGGGATAGCAGTTTTCTTCAAATCTTAAAATAATGTATTATCTAGGAAGAAACTGTAAGTACAGATGTATTCATGGAAATCCTGCACACCTTTACATACATTTATTCCCTGTGTTTATACATAGATGTGTGTCAGTGACTGTAGATATGTGGGTTTTGCTTTTCTGTATATAGGTTATAGCTGAAAGGAGATATATGACATTTTAGATGTTTTTACTTTGCCACAGAAACAGTACACAGTATTCTCTGCTTATACAAACTATGACCCAATACCTGACCTAGGGTTGAAACTTCAATGAATGTTCAGATACGTAAATATTATCTTTCTTTTACCTGGTCTGGTATGCTGTCAGTTCCTTGTAGTTTGACTGGAAGCCAGACATTTTCCACATTAGACAAAGTATGTCTATGTGTCCAAACACAAATAAAAAAAATTTATTTGGCTTTTGGTCAGCAGCATTGTATTAAAATACAATATACATAAACACCTGCATGTGTATGTATTGACTGTAGAGGTTATAGTTCCAATTTCTGCTTGGTCCATATTTTGAGGAAAATTATTCTTACTCCAGGGATTAAAGTATGCATTTCACACTCATTTTCACCAGGTTGGATTTTTATATACAATTTCTAATTACACTGAGCTTCCTCTAAGACAGTAGGACAGTAGGTCATGAGCAGCCTGAGTTTCACTAAGCAGACAACTGAAGTAATCAAATATTCCTCTATTTTTAAATTCTGTTTAGATTGACAAACCAAAAAAGAGGCATTAGGGAAATGATATTTTTTATTTACCTAATTATGAGAATAGAAGCCAGGTTAGATCATCTCTGCTGTCTCTCTTTTCATTGGTAGAAATTAATGTAGTTTATAATTTCTTAATAGAATGGTGAAGAGTTAACACATACTCCTTTATAGCAGAATAGTCTCACATGTTTTCTCTGTTTTAGAAACTCACAGAAATATTATCACTAGCATATAATTTAAAAAACTGATATGTCATTGGAGTGTAGCCTCTGCCATCATCTTTTACCAAATACCAGTACAAATCCCAATTAAACACTTTTCATTAATTTTCTTTTCATAGTCTCCACTTTTAGAGTAGGAGAAAAGAATGTAAGGTAATTATTTGAAAAGACAAAATACCACATGCTGCTTTGCAGAAACTGCATGGTATCTCTAACAGAACATCTTAATTCTGCGGGAAACCAAAGTAACTGAGTAATTAATTGTGTCATCTCTATCTTTGTTATCTCTTGATAAATTTAAAAGATCTCACTAGACATTATTTTTATTGAATAAAGTGAAATCACCATTAGAAGTGCTGCTTCATTTTACATTTTGTTATGAGAGCAAGATTGTTCCATATTCTTAGTGTAGTTGAGACAGCAAACAAGTGGCATTGCAGGGAAAATAACAATGGAAATGGTTCTAGGTTTGAAAGTAATTCCAAAGGGTTTTTTAAAGGTAGAACTACACATACCATAAGTACTCATTCATGTAACTGTAAGATGAACAGAACTATATAGTCTGGAAAGGAGGTCTGGAATTCATCTAGCCCATTGTACTCAGAGCAGGCCCATTATACAACAGATTTTGGCAGCATCAGCCAGGCATCTTCAAATCTAAAGAGCACTTACAAGTCAGACCAGTTCTATTGAGAGTATTAAAGAGTAAATTATTTTCTCATAGTCAGCTGATCGAGAGAACACAAGAACATTACTGAAATGCTACAATACTAATGAGGAGTAAAACAACTAAGAAATTGCTACTGCTGTCATGTTACTTCTGAGCTACAGTATAGTAAATAGGTAAAAAATTTAGCTTGTGCCCAGGAGTATTATCCAAGCCAACAGTAAAAAACATAGAAGCTCTTACTGTTTGTTAAAAAACAAAACATCAGCATCACTATGTACCAGATGAAGTATGTTTTGACTTGTTCAAGAGAACATGCATTAAAATAGCTATCCATTCTACAGTATAGAAGTTGAGAGCTTCTGAGATACTTCAATCCATCTCCAGCTGAGAGAACTACAATAATCTTTCTGGTTTGAGGTAGGACCTTTTTCATTGTTTTGGAATGTTTGAGATGCACTATTAATGGGAGAGATCCAGATGATCTTAGACAATGGCATGGAATAGTAGTTTGTTATAGGCCTTTTATAGATTTGGCTGCTTCTCTTCATGTCGTAAAAGACAAAAACAAAAAATGTCTGGAATACAGATCAGTAAAATGCCTGTTACTTCTAACTGATCATTGGGTACAAAACTACAAGAAGATAATAAAAACTATAAAACATCTGCTCTTACATGAGATCGTACTCCAGAAATTGCCAGAGTTGACCAGAGTTGAAGGTTACTCAAACATTTTGCTTCTATTTGCTCAAAAGCTAAAATGAATAGAATTGCAAGGATAAAGGTAACCCAATAAACTTTTGTCTTGCCTTTTCCATACATATGTCCTTTATTTCTTGGAAATGTAAGTGGTCTTGCTATAAATATATGGTAGTTAGCACCTAATAAAAAATCTATATACATACCTCTGGTTTCAAAATGAAAGCGACATTTATATAACTTCCAGTGTATTACTCAGTGGAGGCTAACAATGATATGGAAATAAGGACTGTAAAAATGGTGGTTTTGAGATATAATCAACTTTGATGAATACATCTTTTTTTAAAAATTTGCTCCACAATTCTGTGTAGATTTCAAATAGCTGCTGGTCTCGTTCATGACTAAAATTTGCTTCATACTGAAATACTTATATTCATAGAAATGTTTGGGTCAGAAGGGACCTTAAAGATGATCTAGTTCCCAAAGCCCTTCCACTAGACCATGCTGCTCCAAGCCCTGTCCAGCCTGTCCTCAAACACTTCCAGGGATGGGACATCCACAATCTCTCTGGGTAACCTGTGCCTGTGTCTAACCACCCTTACAATAAGGAATTTCTGTCTAGTATCCAATCTAAACCCACCCTCCTTCAATTTAAAACCATTCCCCCTTGTCCTGTGCATACATGCTGATGTAAAAAGTCCCACTCCAGATTTCTTGTATCATTTTTCAGGTATTGGAAGATAGCAGTAAGGTGTGCCTTCAACCTTCCCTTCTCCAGGCTGGATGAACCCAACTGTCTCAGCCTGTTTTTATATGAGAGGTTTTTCAGTACTCACCATCTTCATGTCCCTTCTCTGGACATGATCCAGCAAATCCTTGTTGTCCTTATGTTGAGAACCCCAGAGTGAGACACCCTACTCCAGTTGGAGTCTCATGAGAGCAGCTGAATGGGAAAATCATCTCCCTTGACCTGCTGGCTGCACTTCTTTTGATGCAGCCCAGATTGTGGTTGGCTCTCCAGGCTGCAAATGGGCACTGCCAGATCATGCTGAGCTTCTTGTCACTCAATGCCCCCAAGTCCTTCTCCTCAAGGTTGCTCTCCATCCATTCTCTGCCCAGCCTGTACCCATGTTTGGGATTTCCCTGACCCAGGTGCAGGACCTTGCTCTTCGGCTTGTTGAACTTCATGAGGTTCACACAGACCCACCTCTCCAGCCTGTTAAGATCCCTTTTGATGGCATCCCTTCTCTCCAGTGTGTCAACTGCACCACACAGCTCAGTGTCACCAGCAAACTTGCTGAAGGTGCTCTCAGTCCCACTGTCCATGTCACCAACAAAGATGCTAAACAGCACCAGTCCCAGCACCAACCCCTGAGGAACATCCACTCCTCACTGGTCTCCATTTGGATTTAGAGCCACTTACCACAACTCTTTGAGTGTGACCATCCAGATTTTTTATCCACTGATTGGTCCAACCATCAAAGGCATGTCTCTCCAGTTTGGAGATGATCAAGGCATTGAAATGATTAATGCTTTGAACAAGTCCAAACAGATTAAACCAGTTACCTTCTATATCCACCAACACTGTCACGTCTGTAAAAAGACACTAAATTTGTCAGGCAAGATTTTCTCTTAGTGAAGCCATTTTGGCTGTCACCAATCATTTTATTTTTCATGTGCTTTAGAATAGTTTCCAGGAGGATGTAGGTTCTGTACTTCTTTGTTCACCTTAGATAAGAAGCAATGCTTCCCAAATTTGACATTATATGAAAATCCAAGAAGCTTGAGGCTTTTAGTTTAGTCTGTCTTAATTTGTATTATTTTAATTATGAGAAAGTATCGCAGCAAAAATATCATTTATTCTAGTGACTGCAGGTTACATTGATGTGGAATGTTGTCTTATTCCAAGCTTTCCTCTCTTTCTTCTCCTGTGTTCTGTCAGGGAATTATGTACTGTTTTAATGTTGCTTATCTAACTTATTTTTGCAGTACCTTTGTCCTACTGGAAGGTTAAAGATGGAGAAGGAAGTACTTGCTGCCAAGAAGCAGAAACTGAACTCTCCCAAAAGTTTATAATGTTAGATATTATTATCTCTCTTTTACTGTGGTTTGTTGAAGCTTGTTTTCTTTCATGTTTTATAATAAACTGTGGCATTTAACAATGCTGTCAATAACACGACTAAATTTTTTTCTTCTTTAGATGCCAATGGTTAATTTTTTTTCTGTGTATTCAAAGAATTTGTTTTTTCCACTACCACAACTACAGCTTCACACAAAAACAATTCCTAGTTAAACCCTCCTTTTAGTCTTGCATTTATTCAATGAGCAGTTGCCTATTGTCTTGCAAGCAACTGAGTATGTTCATTAATTAATGGATATATTTAGATATCTTTTTTAAAAACTTCATCCCCTTTGTTTAGTTATTAAGGAGAAAAAAGTCCCTTAAATACAAAAGCAGTTGCTTTGATGACATGTTGCTTATTCTTTAAAATAGGTTGGCAAAACGAGACAGACATGTCAGGATACTGCAGTTACACCAGTCAAGGCCATTCTATGTCCTTATTTTCCCTGTAGAGAGCAGTATTCCTCTGGGTTCATTCAAGGCAGGAATAGCTCTTATAAACACTTCCAGGTCACATACAACAGATGTTTGTGCCTAAACGATCAAACATTGCCACTTGTGCATGTCTGATATTCAAGCTTGGTGTAATTTTTCATGTTAAGCAGGTGGTATGTTCTGGGAAAACAAAACCTCGTGCTTCTTCAGTGCATCCTGACCTTTTCAGCCACCCTTTCCTTGGAAGGTCTGACTGACAAACTAACAGCGTCTGCCCCATCTGACATGACAACATCAGTGCCTCTTTCAGAAGGAGTTTCTTCACAGTAAATGTGTTTCTGTTTGTTCCAGTAAATCTGGTAATGCCAGAAATGAATCTTTTCCAATCTGGTTTCCTAGATGCATGACTGTAGAGGGAGGAATTTAAACAGAAACCAGAGCCGCTGACTATTCATCAAGGAAATATTTTATATACACAGTTAGGATTCCTTTACCAAGCTTGTACATTAGTATATTCAATTTACTTTATGTAGAGCTTGCTTCCCAAATATTGTTCAGTCCAGTGTCTGGACAAGGACTTGGCCTGCCTTTGTTTTGCATCAAACGATAGAGTAAAAACTTCTCATCTCTCATATTAACTAACTGCTTCCTACATGGTAGAGCTGCAAAACTTACATATCATCACCCTTTATTTCCTACAAGTTACAAGAAATTTTCTTTATATTAAAATTAGATGACTTGAATAAAAAGGAAAACATATAGCCTACTAACAGTGCTTGAAAGGTTTTTTCAGTCCTTAAAAACAAATAGGGTCCTCACACATGCTCTGTGGCAGCTCATAAAAAGAATGTGCAAAATGCAGTGAGAGGAAAGCCCAGATGTGGTCCTGACATGTTGGATACTATGTCCTCAGCCAGAGAAAACTTTCACTGGCTTTCATGCACTAGAGAGGACATGTATGGTGCCAGTTTATCATCTCAGCTGCACCAGTTCACAGTCTTGAAATTACACTTCTTTCAGCTGTGACTAGAATTAGAACTGATTTCAAGTAACAGGAACACGTATTACAGACTTGTGATTCAAAATATTTCAGTAACACTACTTTAAAGCGCAGAGATTTTGATCCAAAAGATGTAGAAAGCAAAAGAGTTAATATATTTTGCACTTATTTTCATCAAGTTCAGTGACAAGTAAAATCTGAGTTCAGCTGCCAGGCAGACAGCTCAGCTCTGTAATGATGGAAGATGGAACCTGTTCATTTCCTTGCATTCCTCATTATGGCCAGCAGTTCATTTTCTAAAAATATGACTGTGGAAAAAGTTAGAAATGTTTCAATTGATTCAGTTCTCATTTATAAGTCAGGAATTTACTCCACAGCTATAAACAAAGTCTCAGCATTTTGCAATCGCATAAATCAGACTATAACTTGTACTCTACTTATGTTGTCCTGAATACTTTTATATTACTTTAAATGTATAAATTCATCAGTACTCAGATTTTGCATTGCTTTGCAGGACTTTATATCTAAAAAGTGCAACAAGGAATTTATCAGGGGAGCAAAAGTCAATATCGAAATTCAAATAATTAAAACTGAAAGGTTTTTCTGCAACTTCATTTAGTTTCTGTGACTTATATCCTAAAAATAAAAAAAATTAGTAGCTGCAAATAATATGTTACAACAAAGCCTAATAACTTTGCCTCTCATATAATCTCAGTTTTGTTGTTTTGCTTGGAGTCTCAGTACATGAAATTTTATCTATAAATCAAACTCTTGGAAATAAACTTGCTGAAATCACAATCAGAGTCAAATATTTATGTGATGATTTTTGTGAGAAGTTCAGTAAATATGTTGTCATCAGTTAGAGTCTCAAGAAAACATCTCAGGTTTTTTTCTCTTCAGCTTGGAAAAATATGATTCAGTCATGGACAGGAAAATTATGCTTGAAAAAACAGTTTCCTAGCAGGTCTGCACAGGAGCACCTTTACTGTGCTGCCCAGTTTTTAAAAGTTTCATAGTGTGCTCATATTTCTTTGACACATCCTACAGTTGATACTTGGACAGTCTTTTAAAGACTCCATCTGTCTTCCTTCCCCATACTGATCCCATTTGTTTCTCTTAATCCCTCTCTCCTCCCTGCCTCCCGATATTTTGTGAAATTTAAGCTTGATTTTTTTTCTTGCTTTGTATCTTAATTGTGCTGTCTTCTCCCAGGCACAAACATTCAGATCCCATTTCCATACCCTTTTTTTATTGCTTTCTTCTCACATTACCTGACTCACACTTTTCCTTTCACCTCCTGCCTTGTTCACCATTCCTGTTCTCATTTCCATACTGTCTTAGAAGCTTTCCTAATTTGCAGCTACCTTGTCTGGCCTAGGAGGGCTTCTGCACTCATCTCCTTTGCCATGGATCACATCTTGCTTGTTTAGGTACTGGTATTTTGTACCAACAGCCATTGTCCTGATACTGGCTGATGGAACCCCTTCAGTTTACCAGTGGTCTCTCTTCAACAGCCTCTCTTTTCCTACCCCTGGACTTCTGGGGTGTTTGGGTCCTTGTTTTCTGCTTCCATACATTGGCTAGCAATTGACCAGTGTTCCCAGGGACTACTGCAGCATAGGTAAACCCATGGCTAAATAAATAAAAAAATAAATTGTGTATCTCATATTTCATTGTGAGTGAAAAACAAGCTCCTACTTTTTAAAGCTTTTCTTAAAAGCCTCAAATGCCTATGAGTTAGATATAAATCAGAATTTAGAACACACTGGAAATCTGAGAGATTAAGGACTTTTGCATTGAGTATTAGAGATAGATAGGAAATCTTGGTCCATGCTGGAATCCTTCCAGTTTTTGTGACTTAACTGAATACCAAGACAAACAAGAATTTATTTTATATCATTTACAAACAAGGAGTGAAAAGGAAAAGGGAAAAGTAAAATTACCATGAAAACCATAAGTCTGCAAGTTTGTGCAGTAACATTCGGAGCTTTAACTGCATGGTCAGAGATAACCTTTGTTCGTGTTCAGCTGCTGACAAAAAAAGCAAATAAGGTGCTGGACTTTAGAAGGAATGAGTCAGGAATTAATGGGGAAAAATAGACAACTGTATGGTCCAACTTCACCTTACATGTTTTGATTAAATCTTCATATTCCATCTCAAAAAAATAAAAGAGGATTGCAGGATTATAGCAAGTCTATTAAAGAATAAGAGAATATGCAAACTGGTTTGTAGACTGCACACACTCAGAGTGGCTTTTATCTTCATGGGTACAGAAACCAGGATCTTCATGAGAACTTTTCCCAAGTATGAGTGTAATTCAGTTTGGATAGTTAGGTTTTCACACAGGCTATTAGCTTGGTAAAGTCTAAAGAGATTTTAAAGAGCCTTTGAAATAAAGGGTGCTGTGTAAATCTAGATTAATACATTTTTCCTGCAGGTAATATTTATGTTAATTTTGTCATTTTTCAGTTTTCCAGTGAAGGAACAGCTACTGGCTTAGTGTTTAACTCTGCATATTTACATAAAGCTTTTCCATGGTACTCCTCATTCCGAAGAAATAAAGCATGCTTGTTTAAAAAAAATCTGAGGCACATTCCTGTAAAATTTTATTTTTAACCTTTTCCTTGCTTTCTATTTATATTACATAAATACAAAGGTAAAAAGCTCAGCAAATCCGTGTAACTGCAGCAAAAGCAACTGCAACATATTTTTTCTACTTATGTTCTCATTGGCTGTTTCAGAAACTAACTTCTTTGAGAGTGAGAAACTTTTTAAATTCCAGTCTAAATTCATGCTTTATTTTTCAAGTTGTATGTCTCTTTCCTCCTCACAGATGCTTATTTTATGTCTCAAGAAAAGAACTGTCCATCTTCTCTACTTCTGTTTGTCTAGATTTGATAAACTGTGTAATTTTGTTGCAGTTACCTAAGTTTCCACAGACATGGGAGAGCAGAGCTGTACACATTTTTTCATTTTGGATATGCAATCCAGGCTGTGTGGGGAAAAAAAAATTAATGCATTCCCTTGAAAGTGCCCTTCTTAATATATCCTACATTTGCCTGGATGTTTGCCTTTTTTTCCTGGAGATTCAGCTGTTGTGTTTAACCAACCTGAGTGACTCTTACAATGAGACAACTGGGTAGAGGAGAGCAGTGATGTTGTCTACCTGGACTTCAGCAAGTCTGACACTCTCCCGTGACAGCATCACAGGCAAGCTCAGGAGCTGTGGGCTGGATGAGTGGACAGTGATGTGTTTTGAGAACTGGCTGAATGACAGAGCTCAGAGGCTTGTGATCAGTGACACAGGGTCCAGTTAGAGGCTTGCCGCAGGTCGTGTCTCCCAAGGTTCAATACTGGGTCCAGTATTGTTTACTTATTCATTCATTTCTTAGATGAAGGGTGGATCCCTCCTCAGCAAGGTCACTGAGCACACAAATCTGGGAGCAGTGACCAATACCCCAGAGGGCTGTGCAGCCCTTCAGAAGGACCTCAGCAGGCTGGAGAGATGGACAGAGAAGAACTGCCTGAGATTCCACAAAGGCAAGTGCAGGGTCCTGCACCTGGGCAGGAATAACCCCATGGCCCAGCACAGACTGAGGGCTGAGCTGCTGGGAAGCAGCTCTGTGGAGAAGGGCCTGGAGGTCCTGGTGGACAACAAACTGTCCATGAGCCAGCAGTGTGTCCCTGTGGACAAGAAGACCAATGGGATCCTGAGCTGCACTAGGAAGAGCATGGCCAGCAGGTCGAGGGAGGTGATCCTGCCCCTCTGCTCAGCCCTGGTGAGCCTCACCTGGAGTGCTGTGTCCAGTTCTGGGCTCCTCAGGACAAGAGAGACAGGGAGCTCCTGGAGACAGTCCAAGGGAGGGCTATGGTGATGATTAGGGCACTGGAGCATCATTCTGAAATGGAAAGTGTGAGTTCTCCTTCTTTGCCCTTCTTGAAAACTGGAACAATGCTCAAAAATTATTGAGAGAGGTTTTGTCATGACATCAGCCAGCTCTTCAAGGATTCTCAGATCAGGCTCCACAGATTTTTAGGGACCCGGCTGGTGCAGCAGATCCCGCGCAAGTTCAGGATCAGCTCTCTAAAACGCTCTTTAAAAAAATTGTAAGAACTAATGTGTCAATAATGCCTGGAATTTACTGGATTTTAAATATATGAAAGAGAAACCAACTACACCTGTCTGAAAAGCCTAAATGAATCTCTTAAGATTTAGAGGGGACAAAATAGCCTTAGTCTGTGGTCTTTTCCATAAAGAATAAAAAGTATTTTGCAACATTTCAGATAACTCTCCAGTCTTCTGTGATTTAGAATGCTATTCTATTCAAAGTATTCATAGACATAAATGCTATAACAATTAAGAAAAAGGAGAAGAAGAAGAAGAAGAAGAAGAAGAAGAAGAAGAAGAAGAAGAAGAAGAAGAAGAAGAAGAAGAAGAAGAAGAAGAAAAAGAAGAAGAAGAAGAAGAAGAAGAAGAAGAAGAAGAAGAAGAAGAAGAAGAAGAAGAGGAATTCCAGTACACATCTGTTGTGTTTCAGACTTGAAGTCAGAACAACAAAGACATCAGCACAGCTGTAAAGGTCACTTACGTAGCAGGCTGAGTCAATAAACAGGAATATTTAATCATGAGTTAGAAGTAGTGAGTGACAAACAGGACAAGCTGTATAAGGAAAAAGAATCCCTACATTACAGGAGGTGGTATAAAAGTACATTCTGAGAATTTCCTGATTCCCCTCTGAAAGAATCACTAAACTTTTTATCAGGGAAGGTTGAGTCATCCTGTTCTAAGTGAACTAAAGTTTGTTTTGGAGAAATTTGTGCCTGGTATTGTTTGTCTTTTCATTTGTCATATCACAGTTTTCCATTTGGGTTGGCGATAGAGCTGACAATTTGGAGATAGTTAGGGAATAAACGTATAGCACTTGCAATTTGAGCACAGGAAATAAAAAAATTCACTTTCTTTATGTCAGGCTTCTGATCTTACTACTACAACAGGGAAGCTCAAAAGCTGATTAGATAAGATCCAGATGACACAGGCAGAGTATTACTGGAAGGTAAGCCTTATTAGGTCCATGCCTAAACCCAAAAATTCTATGAAATAGTATATATTTTTGAAGAATTAATCAGATTTAGAATTTGTTTGCATCTCATAGTTCATGAAACTAAAATAACCACATGCAAGATACTCAGGTACTAAGAACAAACAAAGACAATGGTACCATAGCAAATGAGATGGTACCATAGCAAATGGGAAAAAGGTCTAAAGCAATCTCTTAGCAGTTGTTAAGAATTTGAACTTCAGTTTCCAGCTTCAGAGGCTCACATATATTCCAGTTATTGCCATTAAAAACATTTACTGCTTACTAACCAATATTGTCTAAGACATCCCCTAGAACAACTGTTTAAATCAGTATTTATAAAAAATCCTTGCACAATAAAATGTTTTTTTCCTAAAATATTAACATGAGTTTGGCCTTAAAAAAAGCTCCACTACTGTATCAGTAGAACACAGGACATGGATAAAACCCATGGCAGAGAAACAGTCAGCTGAAAAAAAGGAAGAAAGCCGGAGACATGGATTCCCTCCCAGCATTTAGGCATAGCCTCATCATTATTGTAGAATATCAGTATAGTGTATTGAGGGATGTTGTGCAGCTAGGCCCAAAAACAACTCCCTGACCTCATACTGGGAGGGGGAAAGATTTCACTCTTACTGTTTTGTGCTCTTCTTGCTAGAGGCAGAAAAGATTTCTGAAGTTTTTCTGGTCTCTCTTTTCACTTGGTCCACATTAACATTAAAACAAATAAAAATAAACAAATAAAACAGAAAGTTTGCTTTGTACTAAAAAAAGCAGAATCTATCATAAATTTTATAGTCAATGTTGAAAATTCTCTAAGCATTATTGCCACTTTTTTACGGGACATTTTTTACTTGTAGAGGAAGAATCCCTGGTGTTTTGGTTCCAAATGCTCCAGCCTTAGAGGATGTTAAAAATTACAAAGAATGGATGTTGAAATTGCCCAAGGCATCCAACCCTAGCATAGATATTTCAAAAATAATTTTCAATCTAGTTTGGTTTGTTGGTTTTGTTTCTTTTTTATGCCTTATCAGACTTCTTGGCATTCACGCAGAACAGGAAGTTGATAAGTTTAAGTGTGCAAGGCCAGTTTGGGTGGGGCTTCGAGCAAGGTGTCCATGCCCATGACAGGAGGATGGGATTGGAAGATTTTCAAATGTCCTTTCCAGCACAAACCATTCTATAAAGTCTAGAGGAGGACAAAAAGAAATACACACCTTTCTGCCTTTCACTGATTGGAATAAAATACTTTAGGACCAGATCCATGGAATTACCTCAGTGGAATTTAATATGAAAGGAAAAGAAAAATTATTCAGGTAAGGTTTATTATTGTGCTTCTTTGCATCTTTGGTAGTTGAAGCAAATGTTTCAAAGATATTGAAAGGGCAGACTCTTCAAAGTAGATAAGTCCCTGTGGAAAAAACAAGCATGCAGCTAAACAAAAGTAATGAATTTTGTTTCTCACCATGTAAGAACTTAAAGCTTCTGCTACCTAGCAGCCTACATCTGGATATATCAATGTCAGCTAACATGGCAGGCTGGAGAAGCAAATTCCGTGATGTCAAAGATACAGTGCATTTCATAACTGAAGTAAATAAAATTAATTTTAAGGCCAAAAATTATTTAGCAGTTGTTCAAAAGTCATAGTACTACTTATTGTTTCAGCAGAGTGGTTGGGGGGTCCAAGCAATGCTTTGGCAAAGACTTTGCATGGAGGGCTGACTGCCAAGAGCAGCTGTGCAGTGACAGGTCTGGAATGTCCTCTGAGTTAGGCTGGCTGCAAATCTCTAAGGACTCTGAGAGGGGGAGGTTCTTTAATATCTTGAGAAATATGAAAGCCCCATTCAATAATTTAAAAAAAAATCATTAGTCATAAAACAAGGAAACATGAAAATAGCCTTGTAACAATGTTGCTGTTTATTCACCCTAGAAAAACATATTTCTTGTGTGCTTAGTACACTTCCTCGAAGCTTTGCTTTTTCTGACGAGTCGCTTTATGAGGTTAGGGTTCACATAGCAGATCAAAGTTTAGCAAGCTTAACTGCATTCAGGATTTCAAGATTTCTATAATGAAATATAGCTTTGTATTCCTACACACCATAATACGGTATTTCAACTTCCTAATTGGCCAGAATTAGAATTTTCCGTATATTTCAGAAGTGTTGCTGTGCTATATGAACACCTAATTCTGCTCTCCAGGCTCAATACAAGGGGTCAGTGATTGAGCAATGAGGTTAATTAGTGCAACATCTGTATCAGTCTACTTCTCAGATATATAAAAACAACTTTTGTACTAATGTCCTGCTTTGCTGTTTTGAAATATAGTAATAGAACATTCCTAAAGTTGTCTTCATACAAAAACTTAAATGTACACCACAAAAGCCTTTACAAGAAAAATGGCACAGAATAAAGGATAGTATATTTACCTGAGTCTTCCATAAACTCTTATTTTTAACTGTATCATTTAAGGAACAAAGCATAATTCCTATTAATGAACTGAAACTACTTTAGGATGCAGCAGTGTTCAAATGCAAACCAGATATATTCAGGAACAAAGGCCCCATTTAGAAACTGAAGTTCAGCTGTCTAAGTTTGGACCTTCAAGTATTTAGTGCAGAGTGATCTTCCTTCTGTATGTTTCAATGAATTATTCCACAAAAAAAATATTAAATTTTAAGGCATTTCTCCTACATTTGATAGAGTGATTTTAATAAAATTCTTCTACAAAACTATGTCCTACAAGACTCCATGTATCAATTTAAGGCATTTGCAGATGGCATCAGCTGTGTATTGAAAATACCTTGTTCATAACCAGCCTAAGAACAGACCCCTCCATCACGAGACAGTGGTCACCCACCAAGGCAACCAGCTCCAGCTCTTCTCTCCAAAGTTCAAAATAACAGCCACTAAAAAACTGAGATGTGGCTTAGGTCTAGATTAAACTTAGGAAAAGGCTGGTGAGGGGCTTGGAACAGAAGCCTTATGAGGAACAGCTGGAGGAGCTGGGGTTGTTTAACCTGGAGAAAAGGAGACTCAGAGGTGACCTTATGACTCTCTACAACTCCCTGAAAGGAGGCTGTAGTCAGGTGGGGGTTGGTCTCTTCCTCCAGGCAGCAACCAACAGGACCAGAGGACACAGTCTCAAGCTGTGTCAAGGGAAATATAGGTTAAATATTAGGAAAAAAATTTTCATGCAAAGGGTGATAAAGAACTGGAATGGTCTGCCCAGGGAGGTGGTAGAGTCACCATCCCTGGATGTGTTTAAAAAAAAAAGGCTGGATGTGGCACTCAGTGCTGTGGTTTAGTTGAAGTGTTAGGGAATGGGTTAGACTCGACGATCTTGAAGTTCTCTTCCAATCTTGAGATTCTGTGATTCTGTGATTCTGTGATATACAATGTTACAGAAGTCTGAAATCAATTATTTCATTGAAGAGAACTGGAATCTTTCTGCTTGCCTCCCACTGAGGTTATTCATGTTTGCACTAATGCCACATCTTAAAACTTTAAATGGAAGAAAATTCCAATTTACAATATTAAATATAATCTAATATCTAGTGTCATTCTTGTTTATTCTTTCTGGCATCAGGGAGCTCTACAGGACCTGAAAATCTAATAGGTAATGAAACAGGTTATATTCAAGAGGTTGATTTCCAATTATGTTGAACACAACCTCACCAGAATTGCCAGGCTGTCAGCACTGACATCTCCATGCAGGTGCCACAAGTGGGAAGTATGTGGTCATAGCTTTGCAGAGAGAACTAATTGACTTTCATGCAGGATTTTGATTATTGTGAAATCTGAGTTTGTTCCACTTGGTAACAAAAGCCAAACATTTCATAATTATCTGTGAAAGACAGTGAAGCTTCAGTATGGGAGCAGGTCAACCCGTGGTCTTCCCCAAAGCATTAGTAGTGTGAGTGCTGTTTTCTTAAGACAGGTTAGGAAAGGGATTGCCCTGAAGGCTGCTCCTAATGGACCTGTCCCAGAGCTGTCCCCTTCAGCTGCTGGAGCCCCAGACCCACTGCAGATGTGCAGCTTCTAGGCTTCTGAGAGAACCAGAGGAAAATACCCGTGTCTCACAAACAGATTTCAATCTGCCTGAGCCAGCAAATTCCTGCTAGAAAATGTTTTGTCAGAACTTTTCCAGTCTCTTCCATTTGTAATTAAAGGCTGATGTTTTACTATAAAAGAGATTATTTTGCTGTGTGTTTCTGGGTATCAGTGCTGTCATTTGGATATTAGGGGAACTGGGATGGCATTGGTACTGATTCTCTCCATCCCAACTTTGAACCATAAAATACCAAAGATTTCCTCTTGCTTTAGAATTCCTTCCCATAACTGAAATGAGGGTCAACATTCAACACTGGCATAGGATTCTGAGAAGGGAATACATCAGAAAAGGTATCAGTCTGTGGCTGGAGCAGTAATGGCCTGGACCAGGCCAGGCAGGTAGCAGCTGAGCCCTGGTCATGCAGAGGAATTTGTGTAATATGTGGCATGAATTTCTCTCTTGTACTGGTGAAGGAGAATCGTTCCAAAAATAATTAAGTACAACTTTCATGAAACTAATTCTCATACCTTTGCAAACTCCTTATGCCACTGTATTGTTATATGAGTGATGGTTATGAAAATGTGAATATGCTTTTCCTCCTCATGACTACAAAATTGGCATGGCCCAATAGGATGCAGATGTAAAACATGCAAGCCAGACTTGGCCTTTAGAACCATACAGTTCCTTCCATGTTCTTTTTAACCTGTGCAACACAGAGAAAGAACAATAGAGTGTAAAGTACACATATCTTTGGGATACCCAGCAAAATTCCTTATGGACTGCCTATGGAATCCTTTTCTTTTGTTTTGTGTTCAAAAATTAAAATTACTGAGATGAATGCTTTAAAAATAGGAGATTTCATTTTTGTTGATTAATTGTGGCAGAGAAATCTGTAATTTTTTGTCTTTTCCAGGAATACATGATTCATTTTTAGTTTGTGGACTTTTTTTCCTTGAATGGGCAGTCACATAACTTTATAGAAAAAACTTTTAGTTCATAGCCATTATCCAACTCATGTATGGTACTTGTAATTTATGGTGTCTATAAGATGTATATTGGGAGCAAAACTGCCAGTCACAAAGCAGGAGCACTAGAAAAAAATACTTTAAAGGAACAATACATCTCAGTGCAGGATGCTGCAGGAGCTGCTCTCCCAAAATGCCCACTGCATTAACTTGTCTGCAACAACAGTTTACATATCATCCCTTGCTGAGTTGGCCAGTGGATGTGATGTCACAATGGAAATACATTTTATCTTGTACTATAGACGTAGTGTGGGACTCTGATCAGAATTCCAAGAGACTGAGACAGACAAAGAAAAATAGGGCCCCATTAACTTGCAATTGGTACCTTGCTAATTGCTAAATTGCTAATATATGTAACTTGTTTAACCATGGTCAGAACACAGTGCTCCTCACATGCAGTTGACCTTATTTGTCACTTTCTAAGTATTAAGGAAGGGAGATGTGAAGAGGCAGCAGCAAGCACTCAGGTTGTATTCTTCAAGTAAGGACCTAGATTTGATAGGGCTGAAGCTGTAGTGGAGGCAGTTTTACTGGTTTAGACATTTTCCCTTGAGGTACCTGCATAAAAGCAGATTTATTTTCATTTGTGAGCATATTGTGTAATGTCTCCTATTCTTGCTCAGTGAAGAACAATGTGCCCTATCCACTCCTTTTCACTAAACAACTAGGTTCTTTTACCAAGGAATGTGCATCCACTCCCCTGTAGGACTGGGATTTAGCCTGTCAACCTGCCATGGAGCTGTGTTCAAGATATTAAGAGGAAAAAAATCTGTACAATTTTGGCGAAAGGTCTGAACACTTTCCATGGAGTTCAGACACTCACCTCCCAAGTAAACCCTTATTAGATACCTGAAATAGATAAAAATAGTTTGGCTAGAAACAGTTCAGTTCCTCTTCAATCTCATGTCAAATCTTACAAAGTACTGAGGTCCCACTAGAGGTGGTGGAGGTGGTGAAGGGATGAGTTTGGGCATTGGTGGAAAGATAGTAAATCCACCATTCACCCAAACTGGTAGCTTTACTACTTTGCCACATCTTTCTTGGCCAGGACTTCTTTTTAATCTGCTCATTATGCTGTCTTTTATGAACTTTCCTGTCAGCAGCTTGAGGTAAGCTATGACCTCAAGAGTGGCAATCACCACAGGACTGGTGGTTGTGTGTAAAGCAGGATCATTACTGGACACACTGCACCACAGAAGTTCATGGTAAAGACCTACTGAGGAGTTTTTGTGAAAGGCATTTTGCATCCTGGTGCAATCCTGATGAAGCTAAAAGGAAAGAGAGGTTCCTTGCCTTACAGTAAATTCCTTACAGAGCAACTGAGCAAGTTGCTGAAAATGAGACTTCAGGCCAGCATGGGCCTCCAGACCAGCACACACAACAGAGCTCAGGGATGACAGAAGTGAGTGAAAGCAGTCCTGCTTATTAGAGAAAAGAAGTTTAACTGTGAATCACATTAATTAGATGAGATGTTTTCTTCCACAGAAGTTAATAAACATGCACATTTTTTGCCTCTGTGCCCTGAGATCATCTGGGCTAAAATGTGGTGGATATAAATCCTAACTGGAGCTGAAAACCTGATAGCCATGAAGTGCTTGACTTACTATATAGCTTTGTCAGAGAAGGAATGGGGTCAAAGGAAAAATATGGTAGAAAGTGTGCTAAGCATACTGTCAAAGTGCTGCTGAAATGACAAGACACAGGTAGTCTCCTTTGGCCTGTCCTGTTTAATGTCAGTGACAAGAAAGATGTAATAAAGATGATGTCAGGCTAACACCAGAGCAAGTTTGTTCACAGAACTGTGATACCATACACAGGGAATCCAGATCAACAGTGAGTCATTCTGCTGAAAGAAAGCAATGTTGACAGAATTGGACAAAAGGAAAGTTTCTATACAATTTCTTAGCAATGCAGAGTGGGAGGAAAAAGCCACCCCACTGGGTGAACCAGTGAAGACTCTGAAATGAAGAAGTAATGTTTATTTACGAATATGCGCCAATTTGCATTCTAGCTTGGCATCTCGCTCCCCTCCAGACCCCTTACACAGACAAGAGCACTTATCCTGTGATACACAGCTGGGGTGGGGAAAATACTGAAAAATATGGAATAGAGACATAGAGTACCATATACTTACACCATTTTGGATCTGTTCCAAGAAAAAGCCTTTTGCTCTCAAATAAAAGAAGAAAATTATCCCCATTCTACAACAAATATAATTTAAGAACAGGAATATGAACTTATGCAGCCTTAAAATAATTGCACTTCCATTGAGTCAAGATCTTGCTACTTAGCATATAGTATTTTGCAGGTTACCAAGAAAATTATTATTTAGAAGACTATATACTCTTGATTTTTGTGAATAATGCCAACAGAAGACAGACAGACACACAAGCACTTATAGCCTTCTTTTCCAGGATAGCTACTAACTGCGCAGATCCAGTTATTTATCACACTGTACAATCTTACTTTCTTGTACACCCTTCTCCACTTACCTGAAATCCTCTTTCTTATTTTATTCTAAAATTTAAATACTACAGCGACCAGAAATAGCATCTTCAAGGATATGGAATCCTGTGGAGGGAGTGTGCTGTCCACAAAGGATTACAGCTTGTAGCCATGATAAAAACATCAGCAAGCAGACCATGAGTTGACAACAAAGTACACATGTTCTAATGAGATTTCTCCAATTTCTAATGGTTATTAAAAAAAAATGCAAAATACAAGTCTTCCAATATCATAAATAACCATAATTTTCTTAAGGAGAAATACACATTTTCAAGAAATGTGAATAACAATAAACCTTTTCCATACTTTCTAGACATTCTTCACACTCTGAGGGTAAAATCTCACCCACCTGGAATGGCTGTGGCTCTCTGTCAGATACAAAGCATATGATGGAAATATGAATATAGAAATACAAGCAAATCTAATGAAACCACTTTTGACTGTATATTAGACTATATAAAGTTTATAATTTTTTATATATTATTTTTGGTCAATTGTTTATGTCTTCTGGATTTTAAAATTAGATAAGGAAAGTCAGAGTGTTTGCCAAATTACTGGAAACCAGGGCTTTGCTGGGTGTACCTTCTCTTTAGTTTATTTTACATGTTTTTTTAATTCTGATATTTTCCCAATGGGTGTAAGCACATTTACATCACCTAACAGCACAGATTTCATGACAGGATATTACAGCAGTGATGGACAACTCTGATAGGAGATTTCTCTTATTGTGATAGAAATCACAGTATTGTGGTCAGTACTCTGAACACATTAGAACTTCAAGAGAAAATGCAACCAGCCTTAGAATTTATTATTTGAGAGGCTAATCTACAGGTAAAAAAACCCAACCAAAATAAAGACGTCCCATTGGAATCCAAGCCTATAATTCCTTAATATTTTAAAAAGAGTTGCATTTTAAATACTTGTTGAATGTGTAGATCCCAAATCAAAGTGTAAACCTCTGGTGTTTTTCCTTTAAATTAGTAAGTGTTCCTCTCTATCTAGAAAATAAAAAGAACTGTAGCCTGGACAATTTCCTGCGTTTCAGAGATGAAGAGAATCCAAGTAGACCAGCAAAGCAAAGACAACTGTTTCTCCAAGTTGGAAATCAAGCACCTGCAGCTTAACACAAAGATGTTCTGATAGGATCTTTTATTTTACTTGGCTTGTAGGCTGTGATCAATCTAAAAAAGCCTGAATAGCAACTTTGTTCCTGTTCTAGCAATCCTTGCATGCTTTTGAAGGGTGGCATTTTGGAGGTCATGAATGAATAGGGTAATGAATACTTTTATAAAAAATTGTATTTTTTCAAATTCCTTTGCAGGTTTGAAAATCTCAGTAATGACAGTACCCATGCTTCTCTCTCCTGCAGGACAAATTTTTTCTGCTTTTCTTTTTTATCTTCTGAGGTAAAATTCCTTCTGTCTTTTTCACCAAGCCATGAATGTTGCAGAAAGCTGAAGTAGTGATTTTCTTTCTCTTTTTTCAATCTATATCCTCACATGAAAAAGGCCTAATGCACTTAGCAAAAATATTAGGTTGAGCAAAGCCAAGTCGAGGATCCAGTATTGTAACATTCACATCCAAATTAGGTCTCACTCCTCATCTTGCTTTTTACATCTGTTGAAATATGGTTTCTATTATGGTTTTGGAAGATTTCCATTTACTGTAAGTTTCAGACGGTATTGATGAGGTCACTGTTTACTTTGAATAGCTCTTTGATAGAAAAAAGAGAGCACAATGGAACATTCAGGAAGCATGGCATGTAATACATTATTAAATTAATCATATGAGAGTTGTATTGAGACATAACCTCTCTTTAGCCCTAGGGCATCGCCTTGGGGGACAGCTGTCCCACAACTCCCCATCACAGCAGGTTCTCATGTAATTGCAACAAGTGATGCTGATTATTGATAGATAACAGCCATGTGAATTCTGCCTGCTCAAGCCACTGTGTACAGCTGTATAAACCAGAGAAGCAGACTGGAGAACAATGGGCAGAGGTGTGCTGTCCACACACACGCCTTTTCAGAGGATATTTCTGCAGCTAATACTCTGGTAGCAAAAGACACACTCCTCATAACAACTGGAAGTGTCTTTGCATGCTTTCCTGATAGGCTTCTGAGAACAGACTTGGATTATAGTCAAAAGCCTTATCTAGGTGTTAGTCATGCTTAGACATTCAAATTGAGACTTCAAAATCAATTTGTGGTTACGTGCTGACATTGAAGAGGCCACCATGCTGTTTCCAGTGTGGAAACAGTGCTGTTTCCGTGTGCCCAGCATCATCTTTAACACAGCACTCCTCACTGGGAGCCCTCCAGCAGCTAGACTGCTGTGGTGGGTCAGAAGGATAAGCTCAATGGTTTTTCTAAAAACTGATCTTTTTTTTTTTTTTTTTTTTTTTTTTTTAAAAAGCTTAGTGTATGTTATTTTTTTCCTTGTTTTTAATGACAAAAATACTTGAGAACATGAATTGAATGCAGAGACCCTTGATGTCACCTGGTAATGATATGGAAAAAGTGTGAAGTACAGCTGTACTCCATTGCTCTGCTAAAGTCCAGATACAAAAGTATATTCATGCAGCAAGTTATATTTCATACAATTTCTGACTAATTCACACACTGTGAGGTGTACAGTGAAGACCCCCCTCTTTCAGGGGCTCCTAACTTCTTTGAAGAATCACCTTTTAACTTTAGAGATAGCCTGTCCGACAGCTGATAAAGTGGCCAGAATTGACAATCAAATCATAACAAAAAAACTCCTTTCTTCATGAGAATAGGAATTTGGCTGAAGTGAGTTAGTGAGAATCTTGAAAGACAATGGACTTTGAATTATGTGTAAATGACCATGTTATGGGGAAGAAAAAGGAGCAATTAAATCTATTTTCTCTGTATAGTATATTCTTACTATATATTAAAGCAGTTTCAGGAACATTATTTTGGTTTGTTAAAATATATTTTAGGAAAAAATACTGTTTAACTTGTCACTTTTGCCTGACAGAATGTTTCATGTTTAATATGTACTGCACTTGTTAAATACTCTAGATTAAATTTGTCTACAACACTTCTTTTTAAAATGCTGCTTAAAATATCCTGTTATCCTTTTTCTTAGGTACTGAAGTATTTCTGTCAATATGTAAAGCATACATAAGTACTTTCACCTCAGAATTTTTTTTAGTGATGCTTCATGCACTGTTTGGGATAGCCTATGAAGTGCTGTGTTTGGCAATCCTTCATAAAAAATAATTCTATTTCTTCATAACAGTAGTGACTTCTGGTTTTTTCTATGACTGCTCAGTACTTCTGAAGAATTTAATTTACACCCCTATAAGGTAAAAACCAGGTATATGTGCATCAAATAAGAAAATTAATTTTTGTATTTAACATAAATCATTAGTAATGTAAATATAGAAACACACTTTTAAAATGAAGGCAAGTATATTTAGAGGCAAATATTGAAGAAGAAGCATAAATAAGACCAGGATATTTAACACAAAGCAAGGCCTTGAAGAAGCTCCATGTGTAAAACTGCATCTCTTCTGGAAGACCACAGGTCCCTAGGGATGTGCTGAGGCTTGAAGTGGTTTGAAAGGAAGACTGATGGATCAGTTGGCATATACACAAGCACAGCTGCAGGGCAGAGAGTTTTAGAGGAAGTAAGATTATTTTTATAACTTGAAACTTCAAGATATGCATTTAAATGATAGGGAATTTCCAAGAAAAAAAAAAAAAAAAAGGAAGACATATTTCCTCCAAATAATATTACATCCTGAATATGTGCTCTGTGTGTATTCCTATACAGTCAGAAGTTGTGCATACCAGTTGTGCAGTTGTGCATACCAAGATGTAAAAGGAAACAGGATCTTATGCATGAAGAAATATCACAAAGAGGTTTTGGAATAGTGAACTTGATGAAAAAAAATTGCACAAGACAATGTATTTCACATGACACAAATTCAGTTTGAAATAATTTGAAAGTGATCAATACCTTCAGAAGAAGTAAAGGAGCATACAGCTTGAAAACCTGCAGGTTTTGACACTTTGATTATTTTTTTAAAACACATTAAGTCTGTCTAATTCTTGCTGCTAAGTTTCCCTGCTCTAGTCAGAGGAGAGGAAGAAAACTGGCATGCTTAAACATAAATTTGGCTGCATTAGTAGGAAATCTACTGTAGTCATAAATGGAAAGTATTCAAGCTAAAATGTCAGTAGTAGAAGATGACAGGAGTCAGTGTTAGAGGTCCAGATTTTAAATATTTACGCAAATATAACGTAACAGCAATGTGGAAAGCAAAGACATCCAAGTTTGCAGATAGCACTTAATTAGCAAGTACTGCAAATAATGAAGGAATGTACAGTCAGAAATCAGAGACTGAATGGAGAAAAAAGTTTGAGCTGTCAGGTGAGAGTAGCTGTAATAAAGATGGAGTTTTTAAAAGGCAACATGCAAAATATTTTTAATGTTAAAATTTTGTGAAAAACTTAACCTTTAAAAATTTTGGTAATAAGTAAGTATGTAGCAGTTGCTGTTTATTGTTTTAGTGCACTTGTTTTTCTTAGGGACTACAGAATTCTAGCTCTAAGGAGTTACAGAGTTGCAGTCATTCCACTGCCCTCGGCAGGGCCTTTGGCCTAGATAGACCAAAACACTTAGCCATTTACAGGAATTTTGCCAATACAGAGCCCCAAGCCACTGTGCATCTCTTCCCCAAAAGAGTAACCTGCCAATGGAGTTCCCCACGTTGCCTGGCAGTCTGTTCCCCTGCACACTGAGCACAGCCTCTGCCTGGGCAGTGAGTCAGTAGGGAGCTGCTGTCTAGGTCTCTCACAGCACGATGAGTGAACTTGGTTCCCAGTCAGAACCAAAGAGGCAGAAGCACATTCCCATTCCCTCTTCAACATCAAAACACCCTGCCTAGTTAAATTCCAGTCTTAACAAACATGAGTAGAGAAATGGGTTCTTCGTGCTTGTCCAAGGACATTTCTAAGATGACAGAAATTCTGTCTACTCCATCCTCCTCCTCACAGCCCTAGTTCAGGTTGGCTGTTGGTTTCATTTCAGTCAGGTCTTCAAAAGCTCCAGGGAAGTTGCCTCCCCTACTCTGGGTACCTGTTCCAGGGCTGTGCTACCTGTTTTTAAATGTTACTCCTTACATTTGATCTGAGCCTCTTGGGCTGCAGTTTGTGCTGGTTTTCTCTTCTTACTCTGACTGCATCTAGAAGGGTTTGACTGTTCCTAATTCCTCTTCAGCTGTTGCAGGTTGCATTTAGATTCCTTTCACTGACAGGCTAAGAATCCCTTGCTTATTCAGACAGGTCTTCTGCTGAAATTCCCCACCTTCCTGAGCAACAGGATAGTTTGTTGGATATTGGATAGTAATGTTTGAATTGTCCTGGACTAAGCAAAACAGTAATTCACACAAGTTTGAGGATGCAATCTGTCTTCCAGAATCAGGCTGGCTGTTCCCACAAACTTGGAATCAGAATCATA
This sequence comes from Urocynchramus pylzowi, assembly GCA_013397555.1. Lineage (NCBI taxonomy): Eukaryota > Metazoa > Chordata > Aves > Passeriformes > Fringillidae > Urocynchramus > Urocynchramus pylzowi. The sequence continues at coordinate 2,595,205 of VZRH01006717.1, read as the reverse complement.
GAATCATAGAATAGACTGGGTTGCAAGGGGCACATCCAGACCATCAAGTCCAGCTCCTGGCCCTGCACTGGACACCCCAAGGACCACAGCATGTGCCTGGGAGCATTGTCCAGTTGCTTCTTGTATACAGAGACTTGGTGTTGTGACCACTGCCTTGGGGACCCTGTTCCAGTGCCCAACCCCTCTCTGAGTGAAAAACCTTATCCTGATATCTAAGCTAAACCTCCCCTGACTCAGCTTCATGCCATTTCCTCAAGTCCTGTCACTGCTCACGAGAGTGAAGAGATCAGTACCTTCCCAGACTCTTCCCCTCATGAGGATGCTGAGGACCACAAGGATGCCTCCCCTCAGTCTCTAATCTAATCTAATGGATATATCTCAGGTAGCTGGAGTTAAATGACATTAATTCCATTACAGCAGTCCAACATCCACAGTTCAAAGCACTCACTGCTAACACAACCCCAGATTCCCACTTCATAAACTGCTGAATAGGGTGCATGCAGATCCATTATTATTTAAAAATCAACCATGCTGAAAACATGGACCACACAGATTTGTTTGCGTCTGACCAATAGGAAAGCAGCTGGGGAAATTTCCAGCATAAACTTTCATGTTTATGTTTGCTTTCAAGCATACTGTACTAGCATTTTTTTAAATGCTATGGTTAGCACAAAGGTAAGATAGTTTTAAAATATCCCATCATTTTTGCTATGGGGCCAGCTGATAAGTCATAGCAGAAATTTGGTTTTAAGCATCGTTAACAGGTAAATGTTTTTGAAGGCTTGTATGCTATGATATTTATATTACACTATTTGATACTTACATACTGCTGCAAACATTCTTTTAAAACACAAATCAGAAGCAAACAGTAGTGAAAAAATTTTAAATTGCACAAAGGTATCTGCATATATAGAGCATTTGGATGATACGTTCAACTTCTCAGAGACAGACCCTGTGTCTGTTACAAAACTTCTCCTCAGATGTTATTTTATCACACCTTAGAAACAGATTCTTCCCTTTATGTTTATAATTGTGCAACTGTGCAAAAGACAGTGAACTACTGCTGCTGAACCCAGCAGCTCTTTTAGTCTCTGTTGCTCTCTTTGCCATCCTGACAATCTGATGGGGTCAAACATTTAACCTTAAGGTCACAGATCAGCTAAGACTTGCCCTCATTTGACCCATGTGAACAATAATAAGACCCCTTTTCCAATAGTCTTTGTCCTCACCAACCCAGCTATAATGTCAATTAACTTGGCAAGGCTTAAAGCCACTTTGAAAATCATTCAATGTCTGAGGAATGTTAATAGCAGAACAGCTGTTTGCAAGAATCTCACACTTTGTGTTTCTTGTATTAAGAATTTTACTAATTCTTCCCTCATTGTTTGCTCTCATATGACATAAGATATAAACTGATCTGCTGACCTCAAAAATGTGTTTTTCTTGCAAAGGGAGTAATTTCTTATAAGAAAAACAGTATTTAGCTAAAATGTCTAAAACTGTTTTGTTTTGTTTTCTGCTTAAGGACCTCATTTGGTTTCTTGCATTTCCCCTAACATATGCTTCTAGCAGAGGTTTGGACCAGATGATCTCCAATGTCCATTCTAACTTAAATTCTTCCATAAATGTTGCTGAATTAAAAGTTGTTTGAGACTCTTTTCTGCTCGGTTTGCTCAAGCCATGAAGGAAACAATTTCAGCAGCTGAATGGAACTAGCCCTGACTTTTCTGTCCAGTTCTAACCTGTTTCCCACAGGAAAGGTTTATAAATCATGTATCTCAGAACTTTTAATTTTTTGCATCCAATAGGAGCTTTTTTCATATTAGTGAACTGCTTCCTTCACCAGAGCAAACACTACTCTAGCCTGCATAAATGCCTTTCAATTTACATTTAAAAAGAACTTATTTATTTAGCTTTTGTCTTTGGAAACAATATTAACCTGGAATTTCACCCGGGATAGCACTTTCTGTCATGGGTGAGATGAAGTCTGATGTATTGTCATTCAAATGGGTTATGATGTGAACATTATATCAATCAGAAGGAAAGCCTACCAGTCTTCCAGTGAGGTATAAAGTTCAGCTTTTCAAATCTAGGAGGTCAGGAGAACCTAACACTGGAAACAATAGAATTCATTTACATTGCACACTAAAATACAGCATTAAAAATATAATACCCATTCCAGTAGTAAGCTTACACATATTAGTAAATGTCAAAATTGTACTTGTAATGCAGCACTGTTGAATATGGACATTATTTCAACATTTAGTTACAAGACTGCACAGTACTATTTTCACAGGACTCCTGCCTTCAAGTTCCTTTCGTGGTCCTTTGGCATTCAACATCCAGTCCAAAAGGTTAGCCCTGCACAGGACTCATCTGGGTCAAACAACTGGGTCATCCCACAGCCCTGTTTTCCTATACCCTAGTTCCTGTGATCTCTGTTTCCCTCCTTACAGACAGATGCTTCAAGTCTCAGTGTGGTCCACCAAACTCTTTGTCCTAATAGGCTCCTCCTTCAAACACCTCAGGCCATCTGTGTTCTGAAAACAGAGTCCCTTGCACAGCTTGAGCAGGGACAGCCAGAAATGACAGTGCTGAGCTCCCATCACATGCACTCTTGGTACCAGTCCCTGACTTGATCTACTCCAAAGAAAAGCCCAGCTCACTTCAAGCTGAAATCTCCATCAGTACATGTAGCAGTCTTTTAGAGCTGTGACTTCAGAAGTCTCACAATCCTCTAATCAGTGTTTGCAGGCTGAGATATTTTCTTTCTGGTTCTTTTTTCATCTTTGCCTTTCTTTTTTTTTTTTTTTTTTTTTTAATTTTTAAGTTTTTCAATATGCATTTCCCNTTAGATACTCAGGAGTATGCTGAAATCTTGGTGGTTTTAGAATTTATTTTTTTGGAAATATTAGCAAAAATCCAGTGTTAAACTGCTTTCTGGTATTTTTTTTTTGTTGTTTTTTTTTTCTCCTTTTCCTTTTTTTTTTTTTTTTTTTTTTTTTTTAAGTCTTAAGTTGTTCAATATGCAGTTCCACATCAATAACAAAGAGCACAAGCTGGACACTTCAGTCACTCCTTCCAAATTTTATGTTTTCTGTTTCAAGTCATTAAAATTTCACACAAAAGAGGTAACCAGAACATTTTGATATGGACAGAGTGATGTATTTTCTCCTAATTTAGTTCTTGGAAATAGTAATTTTGACTGAAGTTTTCCAGAAAGATTCAGCCTGAGGCAGATTACCGAGTATGCAAAATTTCAGGCCAAATAGTTAAAGTTTGGCAAAGTTATGAGCTACATGAAATGATTTTGTAATGCAATTTCTGGGCACTTTTAGTAGATGGTGCCACCAGTCCAATCTACCACACATACAAAAGGCACTTAAAATTTTATTAATTTTCTGCAAATCACTAACCTTTTTCATCCTAGAAATAACTTCTGGATTTTCTGATGAATACTGCAAGTGAATGCTGAACACAACTAAATACATCTTTTAAAGTCTGAGTTTCAAAGAAGACAAGGCTGTCTTACAGGAATGAGCAATTGAGGGACTGGGCACGTGCAAATGCAAATATGCACAAGCACTTCCATGTCCTTTACATTGTGACAAGCAATTCCATAAAAGAAGAAATTACTTTTTTATGCAATTCCAAAAGCAGCAGAAGTTTTAATGTTATTGCCAGAGGCAACTGGACTAGAGGTAGGACCAAACATTATTTGCACTCATATGAAGATGCCAGTGGACAACTTTCATGCTACTTCAAGATATATTTGTATAAATATAATTCCATATAATATATAATATTATATTATATATATAATCAGCAGCATTAGTTTTGAAATTACAATTTTAGTTCCTACTTACTTACATACATACATGCACCCACTAAACAGAGCCTTTGTGCTCATGTGTCATTGTGTGGCAGATTTGAGAATACAATTTAAAAAAAATCACTCTCAGCCTCTCAAACAGAAGAGTTTATTCAGGCCTAAGGTATTACTTATTCTTTATGATGTCCTTGAAATGGACTTTTCTTTATAAACTCAGTACATTAGTGCTTAATTTAGTATGCTCTGTAGTCCTTGTGTATATTTTCAGCACTTGTCAGCAAACTGACAAGTTTGCTTTTAGTTGCAGAGAGTTTCAGGTATCTTTAAATTGTTAGATATAAAGTCAGTGTAGTGAAACTAACTTGAATTATTTTGCATTCCTTGAAAATGAAATCTGTGGTTTAAGACCAAAGCCATGCATACTAATTATTTCAGTTGTGAACTTTGGTCAGAAAAAACAGGCTGTACTGATAGGATTTCTTTCTCACCTTGCCCAGAAATGTTTTTTTCTTTTTTCCCATGACATCAGATCTGCTGATGCCACATTCCCCTACCAAACAGCAGCTGAATCAAGAAACTTGGTTTGGTTTGCACAGGTCAGGTGGCCTTGAGGCAAAGCAAGCTTCCACTTACTGAGCACATGCAGTGACACTTTGGCTGAATTTATTCAGTGTGTTCACTAGTGGTTCATGAAGCTAGCCAGTAACAAACAAAATGTTATTTTATGCATTATTTTCTACTCTTTAAAATAGTTAAAACTATAACGTGGTTAAAGTTTATTGCAATCTACACAAAAGGAGTTTGGGTGTTTCAAAACATCAGTTGTTAAACAGGATGGAATAGGCAGCAGAAGCCACACTCTGGGCATAGTTTTGTGCTGTATCCTGTATACAACTGAACCACTTCAATTTCCATTCCCATGTCTTCTTTTCTCTTGTAGAGCCACTTTAACCCATTCTTTGCTAATGCCTCCCAGCAGGAACTGTTCTCACAGCCTCAAGAGACAGAGATATGCTTGAGGAATGCCAGGCAGCAATGTGTGTACACACACTGGCAGCACCTGACCCAGATGCCACTGCCAAGGCTTGAGTCAATGTTGTACCATTTAAAAAAGAAACAGATCTTTAATCTGGAAGTGCTACTGAGAATCAGCTAGTGTTTGTTAAAAATGGTAGGAGTTTTGTAATTTACCCCACAGAAACAACATGCCATAATCTTTTTAAGCTGCAGGAAAATGCTGAGATGTCCATACAGGATCAAAAATGATCAGAAAAACTAAAACATGCTTTGAAGTTAAACTGACTTGTCACAGACAAATCAGTGAGGAGTGGGCACAGAAACCTCACCTGGGAATATTTTGCCATCTACTGTTTCAGATGATAAAAAAATGGGGTCCAGACGAGAGACCAGAAGCTGATGTAGATGAAGAAGGATTAGCAGTGCACGAAATTACTTATCCCATATTCAAAAGATGCAGTTTTCTGGCACAAATACACAAGAAAGCATGGATGGCACTGAAGGCTGATTGAGAGGTTCCAGTGGGTCTCTCACATCAATTCCATGCACAAAAACCTTCCAGCAGAGAGCAGTGTGTGCACTGAAAGAGCATTGTGACAGCGTGGGAGACAGCTCCAGCTGGGTACAGATCCCAGTCTGCTTTGTGAATCAACTCTGCCTTGAGCCTGGCAGAGGAAACAAAACTAGTCCCTCAAAGGACCTGCAGGACTAAACATCTCCTGCTCTTTCCAAGAAGATGAACCTTCAGAATGACAACTTTATACTCTGACATAATTTGATACATTAAGATTCACTTCAATAATTTAAACGCCTAACTATTGACATTATTGAAAATGGGAATTACAGTATATCTGGATTACATAAAGCAGTGTTATCCATTTGAGAGATCCAGATTATCACCATCCACCATGCACAGTGCACTATGTGCTATCCTGCCCTCAAAACACAGCAGCTTTCCAGTCATGCTCACTCTGATACTAGGTCTAGCAGATTCTGTCTAGACTAGGGAACCTCAGAGTAGTACCAAATCTACTTTTCAGTGCCTTTATCTGTTCCTCACCAATAATTTGATGATAAATGAATTTTCAAAATTTACATTAGAAAAGTAGTATAACAGATTTTGACAAGGTGCTGTAGAAATTATAAAAACAAATGAAGACTGCAAGGCAAGGTAATATCAGACAGGGAAGGGATAAAGGGCTAAATGAGTGAGCTTTAAAGGCTTCTCCAGGCAAGACGATTACTGTCATCTTCAAAGAGTAGGTCTTGACTTGGAGTAATTAGAATTGAATCTCCAAAAGGTAGCAGCTGCATCTGTGACCTGAAAGCCCTGTTATTTTGGGAGAATAGTACTTTTTGAAGTCTTCATTGTTTTGTCAATAGCTCCATAACTGCTGCTAACTCTCAAAAGCAAAACTTTCAAACAAAATTCCCACTGACTGGCATTCTTGTAGGCACTTTTAGTGAGGCAACTCAGTATTGAAATCCACTTCTGAGGCTTGTGAGAGTTGCTAGATATAATCTTTTTTTTGTGTAGATCTCAAGAGTCAATCTACATCCAGTGATATATCAAAGCAATAAGAGGCTGCCTACTGTAGTTATTGGGGTACCTAGAAATAGAAGAAGGAAAACTGAGGCAGTTTCCAAAGACTAGAATCAAACAGAAGTATTCCTCTTCTCTGAGAAGATGTTGCTGTGTAGCAACACGTGATGTGAGTCATCAGTAGAAGAGAGAAACTTGCCTTCTGCCTTGTCTTCTAAAGACATTATTCCTCAATGATTTTTGGTTTTAAGCATCTAAAATTAACATCCATCTTATTTAAAGTAGATAGTCCTTTTTGGAAACAAGGAAAGGATATTATTAATGGTGTGCTTTCTGAAGAATTTATTTCATTGTCACCACCAGTGAGAGCCTAGTGAAAGGGCTGTTTGTGTTGGAACTAACTTTTAATCTCTGCAGAAGTCTGTAAAAGCAAAGTCCTTGAACCACCATGAACTCTTGGCAGTAGTACGCTCCTTTAAAACTGCTCATTGTCACAAACTCAGCTTCGTGATTCAGGCTGTTAATATCTGCATAAGAAATGAAAAATGAATCTATATCTGAACATAGTGAGTGCCCTTCTGAGAAACTGAGAGGGAGAACATAAAGGGAGAAAAAACTTGAGGCTGAGCTTTCTGCTTTGAATTGGTGTAATGGAAAATGTTATTCCCCAGTCACCTATTCGACTCCTACTTATTACACAATATCCTCTTGCTTTCCAGTTCAGCTCATGCTGGCTTTCAAGTTTCTGCTGAACAATTTCTGTGATAGTGTAGGCCAAAAAATTAGACCTCCTTTTTTATCATCTAGCCAAGTTCAGGCCAGACACTCAGCTGGACAAAACCACAAATTCTCAGAAGATTCAGTATCACAGAAATTGCACTTCCCGTCTGCCTACTGATTAGAAAAGTGCCACATCTTTAGCCATGTTCATATATTTTGTTTATTTTCTAACAATGAAACACCAGAAATCCACATCCCCAGGTTTTGTTCTTGAACATTAGAAGAGTCATAAACCCTGAGTTTCTGATGTTTGTTTAACACAATCTTTTCCCAAGCTACATTATTCCTGGATAAAACCTAAAAAAATTTTTCTAGGGTAATTGGAGACACTCAGTAGTTCTGAGGACTATTCAGTAGGAGTCACAGGAAGAAGGGTTCCACAATCTAGCTGAACCCAACAGACGGCTCTGTGTCCTTAAACATTTCAGATTATGATCTGATAGACATGTTCCTTTTCTGAGATTTCAAAAAGACCTAAAAGTTTTGATTGCAAAGCTTAGCCAAACTAATTTTTTTCTTAATCTTTCTTAATATTTTTTCTTAATTTTTCTTAGTTTTTTCATTTAAAAAATTTATACATTAAAGAGAGAAAAGGTAGAGTTTCCTGAGACAGTGGAGATTAAAGAGAAGTTAAAAGAAACTGACATCTTCGCTGAAGGAAGGTTCCCTGAAAGTTATCATACTTGCTTTAAAGTCTGAGGTACCAGCATTGGCATTAATTAGAAATTATGCATGACACCAGCAGAAACAGGATATTAATTCCTAAAGAGACTCAAGAGGAACCATAGCTTGAATTTGTGACTTGTGTGTGTGTGTGTGTGTGAATGGGAAGACATATAATATTCAATATGTTTATTATTAAAATAAAACTGAGAAGAATCAATTAATATATAGATTTTGGACAGTAGGAATCATATGCTTATAGTAACAATAAACAACATTATTTGTTTCTCTCCTTTGTGATGTTGATCTGATGATTTTGAAAAGACTGAGGTGGTCTAATTTTCCTCAGGTAGCAAGAGGGCCAACCAGCTCCTTCTCCAGCAGTAATGTTACCATATTACTGAAAAACTAGCCAGCATACAGGCATGCCTACTATACTATAGTCAACATTCAAAAAACCCTCCCAACAACCCATGAAAGCTGACATAAAATTCTCTGACCAGAACAGAATTAAAATGTCTCAAATTTTATCAAAATCATTGAATCTAAATATCAGGAATTGCACAGGTGTTCTTTCACTCCAGGAAGGGAGACAGCAAGGCACAAATTGCTCTAAGAATTGATAGTGAGTTACTGGCTGCTCAGAACTTGATGGGAAATCCTACAAACTTCAGTAGGAGCAGAATTTCTTCCAGAAGCTATGATGGTTTATTAGGTGAACAGCCTTATTACTGTATTTCTTTGGAGACTAATCTGCACTTTTTGTTCTAGTGTGTGTAAAACTCAAAAGCAGTTTTCCTGCTGACTCAGACTGTTGGAGGTTGTCTAAGGTAAAATCACTTCTAGTTCCAGATAAAGTAATTCCTCTTTGCAGTTCAGATTGCTGTCAAAGACATACAGCAATTTTTCTTTTATGCAAATGTTTTTCATGTTTGAGAATGCTCCACCAAGAACTATTAAAGAGGCTCAGCCAAAAAAGGGTTGGATTTTATTCTTTGTTTCTGCATTAGCTGGCACAATGGGGTTAAGAAGTAGTGTAATACAAGTCAGAAAAGCTAATGAGATACAGTAGTGCAGTTGGCAAGGTGTTTGATGCTTTTGTAGGAAAGAAATGTATTAACACCCTCCACAACTTGCTCCTCACCTTAATGAAACATCTTCAGTACGGAAGGACAGTTTTCCTTTTAGGACAAACACTTGATGATGACTGTTGCCGGCTACAGTAAACATTGATAATTGGCTCTATAAACACTGTCCTCCACAAAGGTAAAGATTTCTTCTGCTGCAGGATTCCTGAGAGCCTAGATTTAATTTGAAGGGACAGGCCTGATCTTGAATTCTGAAGCTGATTTCTTTGCTGTTCTGAAAAGGAACAGCCTCTTCCCTTATCTAACAGACATATTTATGAGACAGACACCTCCCAGTTCCAAGATATATGGGCCCTGTCAGCCACAGTGAGACGATAGATACTGCACTGGAGTAGCAGAGACAAAAATTTCAATCTGGCTGGTTTGCTCTGCATCCACTCTGTATTCTGCACCAAATCAGAGCCACAAAGGCTATGCCATCTCAGACTTTTCACTGAAAACATTTTCCGCAGAAGTAAAGTCTTTACTTGTGCCAACTTTAGGTGGAACAGAAAAAAAAAGTTTGGAAAACAGACCTGTTACATTGTTTTCCCATTCTTCAGAAGATGCTTCCAGTAGTTCAAATTGCTAAGGACCTATGAGAGAAAGAGCCCTTTTAAGTGAGGGGGGAAGAAAAAAGATACTTGTGACTTATATTTTTTTCCATAAAGATAACCAGTAATGCATGCTGAATTACTGCTTAATGAAGTCTGGTGCACCACCATTATATAAGCTTTGATTGACGGTTTGGCAGAAAAGGAAAAAGTTCTAAAAATTAAAAACTAAAAGAGAGGAAGAAAAAAGCTCTTTTCCATTTAAAGTTGAAACCATGATAATATTCCATTTCTGCATGACTAGTACAAGTTCTGCAGGACCATATTGTATAAAGGTTTTTCTGCTTTTTGTTTTGCCACATTTGAAAAGAACTAGGAATAGATGTTTACCGCACATATATTTTACAGTTGATAATAAAAAGTGCTTTAAATTTCACCTGCAAATTATTCTAAAGTATTCCGTTTTCTATGAAGACTCTAAGTCTATGCAAGCAGCCATGTTTTAGGAAACTTCTATGTTAACCAGCTCTTTTTTGATCTCAGTGTGCCTAAAGACTAGCAGGAAGGAGGAGGTACAGTAAATAACTCTGTTCTGATCAAAGAATTGGTCAACTAATATTAAGCAATGTTGTGGTCAATTAATATTTAACAATGTTGAAACTATGATTCTTGTCAGAGAGGTTGCTGTTTCAAGCAACAGAAGACACTCTGTTTCACTGCTATTGTAGGGGACAAGTTTGAGGGCAGGATGTGCCTAACACTTTCTGATACCCTAAAAGGAATAGGATAAATACAAAGACTCACAGGCATGCTAGAAGAACCCACCTGTATTCCATGAGCAGCTCATCTCTATCACTCATGAAGAGCAGAAATTGTACATGCACATCTGAAATGCATCTACAGAAGAACACTGAAGGCCACTACTGAACTGACTGATATCTATGCTAAGGCATAGCCACTGCCTTTGGAAGTCTTCCTTTTCTTGTTTCAGTTTACTTTCTTCAAATTACTAGAAAATAGTTGACTGAGCAGGCAGGAGGACACAACACGGAGCACTCTGTCCCTCTGTCCTTAACATAAACACATTTGTATCCTTCTGATTGCGCAGGGAATTTGAGGGACAGCCAGGTCTCCTCATCTCTTACGAATGAAGCTTTCCTTAAGGCTGATAAAAATGTTGAACCCACATGAAAGAAGATAAAGCTCTTAACTTAAGAAAAAAACCACTTCTGTCTTTCACCATTAGCAGACCTATGAGAATATTGGCCTATGAACTCATGAAAGAAGAACTCTGAAAACAGGAGAGACATGAAAGTATTTGCATGAGTAAACTACCACCAGACATCAGGGATGGCAATCTGAACAGGAGCCAGCAGCAGATCAGCACCATCCTGGACTTATTAGCAAGAATTGCCACATTCAGGAAAAGGCATTCTTCCCCTCTATTTGACATATCTGAAATTGTGTTTGGAGTGCTATATTCAGTTGTGATATTCCTTGTACATGTTAGAGTAAGTCCAGCAGAAGACCACCAAGATTATCAGAAGAACTGGGAAGTACAGAGAGAATCAGAGACAACTTTTACTCAGCTAAAGGGGAAATAAAAGGGGATCAAAGGGGAAATCTAATTGTATTCCACTTGCAGAGGAATGGAATGATTATAGAGAAGATGGGGCCAAATTTTTCTCAGAGGTGTATAAAGTGGAAAAATGAGATGCAATAAACACAAATTGCAGCACAGGAAATTCTCTATGCAATCAAGAAAAAAAAAAAGTCTTCTCAGTGAAGGTGATACACCATAGAAACTGTTTGCTCAGATAGGTTGTGGGATCTCCACTCTTAGACACCTTCAAAGTTCAACTGCATATGACACTGGACAATCTGCCCTAACAAGTTTTGAGTTGCTTTGAGAGGCAATCTCAGTGAGGGATTCCAATGTAAATTGCTAAATGATTCAACAAGTTAAGATATATTCTTGTCTTCAGCATCTCCTATTGACTATTGCAAATCACTTCTACTAAATCTGCTGACTCCTGTGGCTCCCATTTGGAGGAAGTGATACAGATCTTACAGAGCAATGCAGACATCGATGTTTTATAATAAAGGACCTCTTGAAAAACAGACCTCTAAGTTTCATAATATTCAAGGTTTCTGAGGAACTATATAGAATGTACCATAACCCCTGGTATCCTAAACCAAAGTAATTGAATCAATTCTACTATAGTGTAGCCTAAGTACATGGATTCACAACACAAGGGTTGTAGAATCACAACCTGTAGCATAATTTAATTATCAGCACCAACACTGAGGCTAATTTGTATTTTTCTGGTCATATACCCTATGGTAACCAGAATGTGGAGATTTAAAGCAGCCACAATGGTGGAAATGGAAAGAAAGAGAACACCTTTTAGTTTAAAAACACAGCTTGAGGGTGTTTTCTGTTAATTAAGAAATTGTTGTGGTTTTATCTGTGGTTTACCTTCTGTTTTCTTGGTTACAAAATTTACTTGCTACAAAGTCTTGGCAACTAAAATCAAGCCTGCAGTTATCTTTAAAATTTTAAATATAACACATGAAGCCAGATTCTGGAAGTTTTAGTTATCCTGAGTAGAGTCTAGATAGAGCAATTAGACTCGGAGGCGTGCCTCGACGAGGAAGGTACAGTTCAGTTTGAGCCACAGGGGCAAAATGAAGCTCAAAAAGACCTACTAAGTGAAAGAAGTGAAATCTTGGCTCATCAGCTTTATACTGTATAGCAGCTCATATTTTGGGGAACTTATGCAGTTAGTGTTTTGGTTCAGGATTGCTACCTTTCACCAAAATAGCTATGTTTTAAAAGTCAGTTGCCCTTCCCACCCTTTTCTGCATCTTTTGATTACAGGGAGTACCTAAAGAAAAACATTGCCTATCAAGATGTTACAAAATAAAAAAAAAAAAAAAAAAAAAAACAATTTGTTGTTTTAAAAGTCAGTTGCCCTCCCCCCCCTTTTCTGCACCTTTTGATTACAGGGAGTCCCTAAAAAAAAACATTGCCTATCAAAATTTTACAAAAAAAAAAAAAAAAAAAAAAAACCAGTCTTGGATTTTTAAAAATTATTTTGTGCTTTTTTCTCCCTTAATTGACAAAATATATGTATTTAGATTTAACATACAAACCAGAACACTCTAACAAGTTAATTTTAAAAAGAGGGGGATTTTTTTTGTCAGCACATATTAAATGCTAAACTGAGTAGACCTCTGGCTGGGTGCCATTCAGACGTGTAAAGGCAATGAGACTGAAATAAATAAGCTTAATAATTTTATCAGGCATTTTATGTTGCAGCACGTTTGAAAATACTGAAGGAAAGTAGATTAATGGCTCTTTTTATCTAGCTGCTTTTAAAATAATTGCCACATCAACAAAGTTAAATGAAGGTTCCATCTTAGAAATCTGTGTTAACCCAACCATTTGTCCTTGCTGTTCTTAACAAGATCAACAGTGATTCATAGCTAATTTTCCTCCTCAGAATTAGAAGTGGAATCCATGTACAGCACTTGTATGCAACTGGAGATCTCAGGGTCAGTTTTTAGTTATTGATTAGATTTCTCTGTGGTGCTCAGGCCAATAAGGATACATCATTTGAATCCATACTAAACAAACTTTAAAAGATTATCAGACCAGTTCTGGCACTTAAGTGTGAAGGTGACTATGAATCAAATGTGCATATACTTATACCACTGGTCCATCACATATTAATACCACAAGATTAGAGATTTTGTCACAAGAATATTGAACATCGACTGATGTTTAAACTGCTGCATCTGCATTGCTTTGTAAACTGTGCCAAGGGGTGGACCAAAGACTGAAATAAATTTCTGTGTATGATGCTTACCTGACTCAAAGCAGACAATGCCTATGTTCCAGAGAGAATGCAGAAAAGCCACAAACTAAATTACAGCCCTGCCAAAACACAGCTGTAAGAGCTGTCCCATCAGCTTTTGCAATGATAAGCTCAAGCAGAAGTGCTAAGGATGGTCATACCCCACAGAATACTTGTGGGGTATGACCCATTCTAAACTAGGGCATTACTTAAGTTTTAGACAATCTGAGCTGAAGCAAAATGCAGACTCTTGTCCTGAACACCAGGCTACAAGAGTATGAAGTATCCTAAAATTCATACTGTAGCTATGGTATAGACACAACTTCTAGAGTATGAATATGGGCCAAAAAAGAGAGGAGAAAACCATTTATTTGCCAAAAAAATGTATTTAAACATCACAGAACAAAATAAAGACAACTTGTCCCTTCATTTTTCATGTTTTCTGCTCTCTTCATTCTTATGCATTTGGGGATTTTAAATGCTTTTTCTTCAATTGACAATATAATTTTGTTTAAGCTCATAAACCTATTTACTTTGCATAGTAAATCAGAAATAACTTAATGGACTCATTCTACTCTCATTTAGTTTGACATTAATGACTCAGTAAGTACAGAGCAGAAAAAGCTAAGGAAAGATGATGCCTAGATATTTGCTATTGCTTAAATTACACAATGGATCTGGATTTGCATCCAGACAAAATAAAGTTCCATTTTCTTTTGGTAGTTTGCTACATTCACTTTCACTGGAGCAAATGACTCTATGGGATGACAACATGCCGGACCCACTCAGGCTGGGAACCACAAGAGAGAGCCCTCTTGGGCAGTCTCCTGCTCAAAGCAGGGAAACATTGGATTCAAATCAGGTTCTTCAGTTCCTCAGTCTCCCTAGTTTACCATTTCCAATGAAGAGCTATCCCAAAGGAGAAATATTTCCTTATATTTAATTGGAATCTCCCTATTTCAATTTGACACCTTGTTTCTCGTTTTCCCCCTGTGCAGCTCAGCTTTGCTCTGTCTTCATGGCAACTTCCCTGGCAGAAGTTAGAAGGCAGCTGTGCAGGCTGAACCTGCCCAGTTCCCTCAGCTTTGGTGTCTCTCTGCTGAGCTTGCTGCCATTTATGTCTTTCTTGCGTTGGAGGCCCGCAATGAGATGCACTGTTCCAGAAGTGAGGTAATGAGTGTTGACTAAAGGAGTACAATCCATTCCTATGGTGCTGCTCCTATTTCTAAAGGCCACTACATGGCTAGTTTGCAGCTGACAAGCAGGACAAGCCTCTAGCCCACAAAGGCTAAATCTACATAAGATATTTGTGTGCACAAATCCACCTTAGGAAATCTTTCATTGTGCGTATACCTGTTCTCTGATTAATCAGAAGGAATTGAAACTTTCAACATGATATTACACTAATTTTTTCCTTTGATTAGAGTAAATGAAAACATCTCCCAACTTACAATTCTAAGAAGCAGCCCTAATGTACTGCAACTGGCTGTGTTTTAAAGCGTTTTCTAATTTTTTGCTAATTAAAGTAATAGTTTTCCAGACATGCTACAATATAAGTCATTAATGCAGGGGAGACATGGACTATGTTTGGCAAGTCTCAGAGTGTAAAACTCCTTAACTGTATTTTACACCTACAGTTTTCAAGCCTTGGCAAACAGTTTAAAATGGAGAGATCTGAAAGCAGGTAACATTTCTGGCATTAGACTAGAGTGTAGTGTTTAAAGCTCAGATCCACCAGCAAGCTGAAACATGGTTTAAGAAGGTTAACTTTGTTGTTTTTTCTTACAATGTCCTATAGAGCACATGCCAACGCACATAGAGTCTGATTCTGCTGTCAGCTAATCATACTAATGTAAATCCAGAAGTACTTCAATGAAGTTCGCTGAATTGCACTATATTCTTATTTATGTTCAGAAGAAAAATGCTCCTTAGTTTCTAAGACAAGCTTGTCACAAAGTGTTATGAACACACAGCCTTTCAAAGCCTAGAGAATTATCAAAAAGGTAGGTCCTGCAGAGTGCTAAAAGAGTTCCTTGGTCAAGGCCTAGACTGTAGATTATCCAGTTGCCATCTGTGAGTTAAGGCCAAACAATTATCCCTGTTCAGAAACTCAGACAGCTTTTGGCTGTAGAATGATGCACCACAGTTTGAGCCTTTCTCATGTAGGGTCTGACATGGGAGGAGCTGGCTTAGAGCATTCACAGAGACAGACACCAGCAGCTACAGATCCAAACTCGTCACGTACTAACTTCTTACGTTACAGTGACTTTATCGTGCCTCTGATTCCTGAATTTTCTCCTCTAGAGATAAATTGTCTCAATTGGGCTTTATTTCTGCCTCTATATCTCCCATAAGAAGGTTTGTAACCACGGTGCTTTGTAGGTTGTGGGTATATCAGTGTGTAGCTGTACCAAATGTAAAAAGGTGAGGTAGAAGGGATGCTGTTAAATTGAACACCCAGAAATAAAAATACCCCATGTTTTAAGAAGAAAGAAGGGCCTTTGACTCAGCTGACTGTAGCTGCTTTGCCTGTATGTATTTGGTCTGCTGCCTGCTCAGATCTGGCCCAGCAGCACCCAATAAAGTTGTGTGCTGTCTCACACCCGCTGCTCATGAGCCCCTGTGTGATTCATTAGCACTCCTAGACAAGCTGGGGGCTCCTTGCTGTCTTGGCCTACCACTTTCTGTTTCTTCCTACCCATGAGGAGGTTGTGCAACACTAATCACCCCCACCCTGAGATGTCCCACTATTCTTATCCCACTACTGAGTACCATATACACAGCATATAGAGAGATGAGACCAAAAGACAACCAACCATAAGGAGGTGTCACTTTTGAACCTGTTTTAGGCAATGGACTGTCATGATTACTGTTACAAATGTTTCAGCCCAGGAAAAGAGGACAGCTAGGGAATCACAAACAGATGATAAGAGAGAAGACAGGGATGCCAGGATGAAGCAGATTGATGCACAGATTGATTGTCAGAGGCCCTTTGCTCTGAATGCACTTTGTCCCAAATACTGTTCACTGCCTTGCAACAACCCAGGTGGCAAACACTGGAATCTTTCGCCCAAGGGCACCCAAGCCTACGCTGCCTGGATAGTGCACTCATCCTCTGACAGTAGGCTGAGCTGGGTTGGGCCAGGGAATGTAAGAACTCCCCAGATATACTCATGAACTTGGGCTTGTAGGCAGCCAAGAATGAAGAATTTGTAATCCAGCCCAGCCACTGACAAGGCTGTGGGGTGTGGTGTCCAAGCCTCTGTGCCTGAGACTTCTATCTGCAGTGGATCCTCACTATCCATCTGCATCAGCAGATTAGCAAGAAAGAATCAGATCCCCGGATCTCTCTTGGATCAGTAGCCAAACCACTAGCCTACAGAAATACACTCCTTCCAATGCTTCCTTTATCTCTGTTTACATTGTTCTCTGCACAATAAAAATGAGGCAACAAATGAGGCAGAGCTCACTATTGGAGTGATTCACTACCCTGTCCAGGCAACATTCTCACAGGTCTTTCCATTTTGATGGAGTCCTAAAAATGCAACCAATGCAATATACTCCTTACAGCTATACCACATTGAATTGCTTTCTTAGTATGTCCTGTTGATAGATTTGTAAATAACAGGAAGATTTTTTTTTTTAATGGACTGATTCAGAAGGGGCTGTTTTTGATAACTTCTCATTTAAGCCAAGGTGTTAAACAGGCCTGAAGGCTTTAACAAGAAGCAGCATTAGAGAACCTGCCTTACTTTTAAGAACAGGCAGAAGCTGCACACGTGGCTGCTTGCATTAAAGGGCAGATGTCTCTGAACTCTGGTCCAAAACAAGTCCAGCTCAGACAATTGCCATTAATTAACCTCTGTCTGCTGTTAGACAGCTGAGCTCATCTAAAACATTCATGCAATCAAAACACCTCCAGAGGGGTGGTTCAACTTCTTCATCTCCCGTCATCAGGTTAGGACCTGTTTGTAGGCACAGTGTCCTGTCCTGCTGTTTGTGCCGACTCTGACTTATTGTTGAGTCAGTTCAGCTTATAAAACCGGATGAAAAAATTTCATTCTTTTGCTGGATGAGTTTTGGGTCCCTTCAGAAGCCGAATTAACTTTTCACTGGGAATCCAGTGAAAGGCAGAGCTGACAAAAGTGAGAAAGTGTCCGTGTGGCTGGGCACAGAGGAAGGAGTAGTGGAGCAAATGGAATAGGTAATGCAGTGCTTTGGAATAACCTCAGCACTCAGTAAAAGGCTGCATTCAATTGGGTGCTTAAACTGAATGCTTTTACATAAATGAAATAGTCTATTGCATTCCTTCTCAATGAAAGGTGCATAATCAATCATCAACAAAAGCATCAGGCCAGAATAAGCAACAAAGATGTTACGGGAAAATCTAATGCAACTTCAGTGATGTAGGGATTCATGTAACAGAGAGACCTAAGTGAGTTTGTGCACACACCATGCCTCCAGACTTCTTTCATCTTACCCTGGTGGCAGATAAAAATAATATAGAGAAAACCCCAACCTGTTCAAGATGAAATTAAATAACTGCTTAACAACTACACAGTTACTTGCAGTTTTGTTGGCTGGCTGGAAGTAACCCTATGAATTAGATAAAAGCACATTTACACTGTAAAAGCCCCTATTCAGTGCAAAAGAATG
Source organism: Urocynchramus pylzowi (assembly GCA_013397555.1). Classification (NCBI taxonomy): domain Eukaryota; kingdom Metazoa; phylum Chordata; class Aves; order Passeriformes; family Fringillidae; genus Urocynchramus; species Urocynchramus pylzowi. The sequence continues at coordinate 2,577,173 of VZRH01006717.1, read as the reverse complement.
CAATAGTGAGCTTCTGTCTGAAGCCAAAAAGTTAATGTGTATAGCTTTTTGAATCAGGAGAGTCCTCTGTTACAAGCAGGATCTGCAAAATGTATGAGACAAGTGTCTTAAATTCTTGAGGTATCCAAAAGATCGCTCTGCACAGCAGTGGTGTTACAGCAGCAGTAAGAACCTGTGCTGAACTGGAAAACCATCAGGTTGACTCAGCACCCGCATCATTCTATCTTAGATGTGCTATCTTCTAGAGAAGAAAAACCTTTTAAGGTAAATCAACTGTGGTTTGTCTCAAATAACCTTTTTTGTTGCTGTTTTTTTACCTTCTGTTATGTCTGGGAGAAACCTGAGCTGAGTGTGCAACTGAAGCTACAAAAGGTCTTACAGAATAGCATAGAAATGAAGGATTGCACTTTAGGCATGGCTGCCACATAAAACTCTGCTGAAGGTAGTTACACAACTATAACTGTCCAATAAAATGGTTGCAAAAGGAAAGGGCTGCAAATTTCAATGCATTTCATCTTTAGGAATTTGTCACTGAGTGGACTGTTAAGGGATTTGCTAAGCAGTATTTGGCATACTTTCTCATCCTTTCATTCCCAGAGGGCATTACTACCAGCCTGCCTGCATCTGCCAGATTCAGATCTCAGTCAGGATCCTAAGTCCAGTCAGCATCTCAAAAATCCCCCAAAATACCTTAAAAAGAAAAAAATTGCACAGCATCTCATTCAGGTTCTAATCTTTTGTCCAGAGCATGAAAGTTTTGGGTTTTTTTCCCTTTGTAAATGCAGGCTTTTTCCTCATTTAGATTCTTCTGAATGTTCCTACACAAAGAACCTCCCTAATCTGTGCCTTTGCTCATACTATACTTTTTGGATTCCACAAGTCATTAAGTACCATGTCCCACCAACCATCTCTCATTCAGTATTGAAAACAGGGGATCAGCTCCTTCTATCAGCCATTCCAGATGATCATATATATTATAGTCTAGATATTAAATTATAGTCTAGATATCTGTTTTCTCCCATTCTTCTTTGAGGATTGTCCTGTAAAGCTATTAGTACTGTCCTTCCTCAGTTCTTGGCTAGTATGAAGCCTATGAAAAACTTGACAACAATTAAGGTGCCAGCACTAGAGGCTGCACGTCAATAGGACTGACAGCATGAGATTTGCCTACCCACCATTGCCATTTTAGGCATTGTGCACTTTCTCTTGCTGCTGCACAGGGATGTCAGAGCCACCCTAAGTACCATGTCAGACTTGTGCAGTTATCTTGAGTGGTAAAACACATCCTAAGTTGCCTATCTTCATTTAGGCAACTGAATCCCTTGTATATTGTCTTGTTTCCTTATTCCATATATATCCTAATCATAGAAATATCAAATGGGCTTTTATAGTGAGTTGGTTTGGAAGGGACCTCAAAAATTATCCAGTTCCAGCCCTCTTACCATGAGCAGGGATATTTTTCACTAAACTGTGTTGTCCACTCACTCAAAAGGTTTGGGAAGAAAGGTTATCATTGAAGACTGAGGCAAAAAATTTCAGTACCTCAACCTTCTCCTCATCTTTTGTTACTAGCTTTCCAGTAATGTTTATCAAGTGGGTTAACCTTCTTTAACCTTCCTTTTCTGGTTAACATAGCAAAAATAAATACGTGAATTTGGAATTAAAACCTGGTTTTAATAGTGAAAATAATTTAGCCATAATTCAGCCAGAAGATATACAAGCTTCACTTTTCCAAGCAAAGGAATTGAAAATGCACACTAATAGCAGTGCACTGAAATTTACAGTTTTTCACCTACTTTGCAATCAAACACTCTTTGAAGCCTAATTGTAGCATGTTTGATGTAGGCATTGATTTTGTTGAAACTGTATGTACAGCCAGTGCAAACAGTCCAATAATCCTGAGCCTTTATTTGGCTCCATAACTATTTTAATGGCTTTTTCCACATTTATTGCTGGCAACAGCATACCTTCACAGAAGCAGAGTTGTGCTTTTTGTGTTGGTTTTGTTCTTGATTTACAGGCAAGCTCTTTAATTGAACTCTTAGGAGCACACTGTGCATTCAGAACCTTTGCAAACAGAAGATGCATTTAAGAAGTTGTTAATATAGTCTGCATGGTGGAACATGGGTGATCATTATCTGGCATGTAGAACACTCAAAAAAATGAAAATAATCAGGATATTTGCAACTCTCTGTGATATGTTCAGGTTATTCAAGAACCAAGAAAATTAGAGGATGTCTTACAGTCTTAGAACAAGTCCCTTTGATTTCCTTTCTCTTTAAGTACTCAGGAGTTTGCCTCATTCATGTCACAGAGATATTTCATCTTTCCATACCAAAGTATATTAATGTGGTTTTCCTGAAAGTGTGCCAAAGACATAGATTCTGACTCAGATTTCCAGTATACTGCAGGAAAATGAGAATGGGACATGTGTGTGAAAAACAGTACAAATATCCTACTTGTATTTTCCAAGTTGCTCTACAAACTAGATGATAAACAGAATGTTTGTTTTAATGGCTTTTTTAATGGAAAAGATAACACATTATAAAAAAAATCCGAGTAATAAAAGTATTTTAAATTAATATAAATAGCATCAAAGGGATGTCATAAAAAAGAACACACACATAATTAAAACTACAGAGTTCACAATGAACATTTTTTCTATAAATAGTTACCTTATTGCATATATATCTAAACTGCGAATTGATAGATAAAATCATATCTTTTCACATTTAGCATTTTGCCATTTTTCACTATCAACACCAGATAAGCCTCACCAGGGAAGAAATGATTCGTAGAATTAAGGACGTAGTCTTCTGTAGTAAAATGCTGAAGGAAATTTTGGGTCACTAGTATTTTTATATAATCAAGGTAGTTGCTTGGTTGTGAGGATTCTTTTGCTCATTCTTGCAGCACAGGTGCAATTCTACACATAAATGGACACAAGTATTTAGATTCAATATGAAGTATGCAGTAAGGTTTGTATCAGCATTTTGGGGCTTCTCACCAAATCTTAGTCTTTTTGTACACATAACATAGGTTAAGATCACTTAATTCAAGTTGTAAACCTGTATTTTAAAAAAAAATAAAATTTAAAATCTGACTGTAAAATTTTAATTTGAGCCTATTTAAGATTCAGACTTTGCTTACAAGATCACACAATCCACGCCCACCCCCCCCACACACACACACACCTTTTACCTGTAGAAAAATCTTGCTTTATTTTTGCAGGGGATGGAGGCAGGAAGTGAATCAACGTGCCACAAGTGAAGCACCTCATATGCAGAGCCCTCTGCATAATTTGTTATCAAAAAGAAGAAACACCAGGAAAGGAGCCAGAAGTATTGCAATTAACAAAATAAGGTCTTTTGACTAAGGGAGTTACACATTTCCTTGGAGAATGGGTTTCTATCCCTGCCGCTGCCAAAAGGTTGCTGAGTAATGTTTATAGGCAAGCACTAAGGCTCAGATGGGACTTAGATATTCCTGCTGCCACTAAAAAGGCTATAAATTAGGCATGTGGCTTAGGAGACAAAATCTAAGTTAGATCTCCATCTCTACTCCAACATCTGTAAAAGGGGGAGCCTGAAGCAGCTGGGAGCAGGTGTTAAAACACCAGGCACACAGAATGACACATCTTCCCCTGCAACTCAAATCTGACTTTCATTTGTTTTGTCCTCTTTTTCTCCAACTTCTTCCCATTGAAATCATAAGATTTTAATGAGGATCAATCGGGCAAGCTTTGGTTCCTTTCTCTGCACTTCAGGTTATCCCATTTGCTTTTANGCATTTCATTCCTTCAATTTCTTCTCCTGTCTCACTTCCCTGACTGACCTTACCCTCATCCCAGGTGTGTTTGTCCAGTCAGTTCTAGGATCCAGGACCAACATCATTCCATTCTTACATTTCATCCAGTAATTCACAGGTCCAGACTTTTTGGACAGCTACTACCCAGGCATCAATTTGCTGCTAAAACTTTTCCAGCCTCTGCTTGCTTCAGCTTCTGCAACATGCATTTACTTCTCCATGTTGTCTGTAACTAACTTAGAGGGAACATCAGAAGGAAGAAAAGACATCCTCTGAGTTCTCATGGACAAATATTTCCTTATAAGTATTTGGAAATACCGGGGACATTTTTGGTAGTATTTTTAGACTGTTTAATTTTCAGCAGCCTGAAATTCTATCTCTGCGGCCTTAATTTCTTTTCAATTTTTTTAGGAATATGTAGGATTTGGAGGATTTGGGAGGAGAAGGATGTGTTAGTGTTTTCACAGAACAAGTTCATTGTGAGAATACTAGTGAATGGGAGCCAGAAACAAATGAAAAACAAACACTACAACTCGTGTTTCAGTTTTTCTAAAACAGCCGTGTCATGGTGGAAAAATTCCATGTATTCTCACCCACTAAATGTGTGTTTCTTTGCCTATGATTTTCAATCATGGTTATTGTCAAGCAACCATAGAGTCAACATCTACATGAGGCACATAGTGACAGGGTTCAGGGAAAAGCATACCTGAGAAAATTTATATAGTTAGGCACCAGTAATTCCAAAGTGTACACTGCACCTACAGTAACTGGCATTGTCTACTTTACTAACATGAGTACAGAACAAGATATTGCATGTAAAACAAGATATGTGATTATCATAGACAGTAAGCTCCAAAATCAACTTGTCATACGTTTTGTTGTCATGTTTTCACAGTCAGTGCTCATGGCAAAGGAATCAGCCTTCCACAAAATGTTTGAGCTGAGGAGAAGGTTGGAAAGGACAGTATATTACTGTCACAGAGCAGCAAACCACACTGCTGTAATTGTAAGGGAAAAAACAGGCAATCCTTTGCTGTCTCACTTGCCTCAACTGCTTCTAAGTTAGGTTGAGGGATGCAAGCTACAAGATGGGACCTGCCCAGTATTGAACATTATTTGTAGGAGCACGCTTTCCTTATTCTTTCATCCTCGGTTGACCTGAAAACATACTGCAATAAAGCTTTGCTTCTGGCTGTTCAGCTCAAAGTGAGCTTCTAGCATTCTTTATACATTGCAAATTAGATTACAGGAAATGTAAATTATTTCTGCAGCCTAATCTTTTAAGTGTTCTCAAAAAATAAATAGTTCAATGTATATTAGTTCAACATCTAGCATGTTTGATCTTTCTGAGAAATCACCATGTAAAGCAATATGCTACAGAACCTTGCTATTTCTTATCTTTCACTGACTACCTGCTGCTGGGAACTATTGGAAGCACCATTGCAAAAGGGATCAAATGATATTTAATATGTATAGAACTGGATGATTAATTTAATGTAATTCTGCTCTTCATGAGTGAAAACTGGATTGCCCTTCAATTCATAGATGGAAACAGAATGGTGAAGAAATCTCAGTTAACTGAGATGAAATAAATTTACAGTACAAAGCTGGCATGAAAACTATTTTGTCTTACTTCAATGGCAGCATATGATGCCTTTCTAAAGACCAATTTCATTTTCCATTTTAGGATTAATTTACAGACTGCATTCATTAAATAAACCTCATGTTTCTTACTGTACCATGAAGTAATTAGTTGTGGAAAACTCATTTGTTCCAGCCCTGAAATACATTTATAAATGCTGAAAATGCAGGTACCCATCTAAGCAAAAGAAAACTAATTGTTCAGTTGTGTAAATAATTCAGGAAAGAGATTTCCAATAGATATTCAGACTGATGGCCTTTTCAAGGGAGACATTATGCACTGGCACTGTGCAAAAGAAATGTTAGTTGTATAATATGAAAACTACTATTTTTACGCAATACGTTTCAAAGAAAAAACTTTAACCTGGGTCCTTGAAAAATGATGCTTTTTTTCTTTTATAGCTATTTACCTGCTCTGGAAAAGCAGCCAGGTTTCCAGCTGTACACAAGAACAAAAATTATTAACTTTCTGTTTGTGATTATTCTAAGTTCTGATATATTTGCTACAGAACTTCGAAAGCACAGTCATATATCTCTTCTATTCTGTGGCTGGTTATACATGAAAGCAGTGCAAAATCCATTAAATTTTTAGATCATCTGAGGGCTGCAGTAGCAAGAATGTCATCATTTAACATTCCAGGGAGATTATCAGTTTGGAAATCAAAACAGTAATAATAAATACATAAACATAAATATCTATACTCATAAAATTTTGAGGTACAGCTTGATTTTAAGGTGTGAAATTAGATTTGCAGACAGATGTGCAAACACCATAGCATTGTCTGTTCTCTGCTTCAGCATTGCAAAGTCTTGGCTCATAATCACTGTTTATCTGCCTTATGTTGCATTTTATTTCTGAAAAGGAAAAAAGAAATAAATTAGCAATTTTTTAAAAGAGTGCACATCTGCTCAAGGCACTCTACGTGTTCCTTAGTTATACTGGTAATTTCAATAAACTGCATTTGGAAAAAGACAGCAATTAGTCTTTAAGGCTCATGTCTGCAAGTCATATGGTTTTAGCATAATTTTAGAGGCATTTAAAAAAAAAAGACAAAAATAACAACTCAGCTATTTCTGGTAATATTATTAGAAAAAAATACTTTTGTGTTGTCATCCTAGTAAGTAATCTCTGTTACAGTGCTTGAACTTTATTTTACCATGTGGCCCATCAGTGCCTGTGGAATGATGGCCAGAGAGTCCAGCAGCATTAATTGCTTTAGTGGACTGTCCCCATTAAGTGCTTAATCTCTCAGTGGATGCTTCTTGGACAATAGCTCCTGATGATGATAAAACTTTTGACTTGAAAGCAGCAATTCTACCTGACACAAAAGAAATCCTCTCTTCTGATTGAATCAGTGAGATCTGTGTTTAGTGACAGCTTGTCTTACCTGGCAGTTTCTTCCTTGAATATCTTGCTGGTCCCTCCCAGAAAACAGAAATATTTTGGCAAAGGCATGGGACTGAAGAGAGGGCTCTTTGTTCTCTGAGATTGTGTATGGTTTGACAAGAAAGATTTAAAGATGTCTGTAGGTCACCGAAGGTTAGAATTTCCTGACATTATTACTTTGACAAATGAAGAGAAAACAAACACCCTAACCATAGGAACAGAATGTCAGGATCATTGCAAATCCAGAAGCAGGGAACACTAACAAACAACTGAAGGTAAGGTTTCTGTGGCATCCAAAGCAACATCCGACTGAGGATCTGGATGAAACTAGCTCCGGAGATTTATGTAGGACAAAGAATTTTTCTCTTCTTTCTTTGGGCACCTGATGCAAAATCCAGATGGCTGACTCCTGGTATTGCATGCAGTGGCTGACCACTAATTCTTTGTGCAAATACTTTCCTTCAGCCAAAAGCAAGCCCACTTTGGCCCATTACAGAAGGCAGTTTCAGTAAGTAAGCAGCCATGTTACTGGTTCACTCATTCACTTACCCATCTGAGTAAATTATGAAAAAAAACACATCAAATATTCCTCTATCTAATTAACGTAAGTCAATAAAGTGGTTTTAAATAAGATAAAAGCTAAGTCCATATTAAATACAACACTTTTAAAGACTTATTTTTTCCGTTTTCATTGGGTTTCTTGGTGTTGGTTTGTGATGGGATCCTTTTCCCCAAAAAAGAGTGCTGCACAGACTGTATTCTGTATTAAATTATTAGATGGAGTTATTCTTATCTGAAAACCATAAAAACAGTTCTCCTTTAAGGAGATAATAGCTGCTTCATCAGTTTTCATTTTAGTCTCCCATAATTTATTGTAAAATAATTGTAAGAAGATGTATTTTTTAGACTTGCCACTTGTCATAATGAGAACAAGGATTGGATATAGGTCCTGTTTCTATCTCAGGACTGTTTAGCCCATACATGAGGGCCACTGTCTAATCCTACCTCCCACAGATTCAAGGTTAAAAGACAGAAAAGACTAAAGCTCCGACTATGCAGAGCCAGAATGTGTAGGGAAAAGGCACTTAGACACTTACTAAGAAGAAAAGCTCTCCCTTAGCTTCAAGTAGAAGTTGCCTGCTTCATCATCCTCCTTATTTTGCTTGACCCTGCTCTTCATGAACAGAGTTTTGCCTCTTCTTTTGCTGCAGTTCACAAGACTTCCTTTAATATCTCTTGTTCTTTTTTCTTGCATCCATTACCTGCTTTCTGTCATGAATATTTGTCTTTTGTAGTTGTGGATATGTGAATAGAGTTAGATTTGAAGCAGCTACCCAGAATACAGCTCCAGCAGGTCATTTAAAGTGTAACTTTAGAAGTCATTGTATGAAGTTAGGGAAGAATTAAGAGCAGTGAAAGCTGGTCACAAAACAGTGTTTCAGTATGAACATCTGATCACATAATAATAACCTTCAACTGCCCTAGTGGAAGGTGTCCCTACCCATGACAGAGGAGTTGAAACCAGATGATCTTTAAGGTACCTGCCAACCCTGACCATTCCATCATTCTATTATATGCTGCCAATGCTACAAGTGTGCACACTCTTTTTGACTTCACTGATGAGTTCAAATCCAGACAACGGACCTCAAGTTTTCAGATTAATTGCACTGGGGCAGAGTTAAGGAGAGGAGTCAAAGCATCAGCCCATAAGAAGTGCCCTGTTGGACAAAGCACAGAAGTTTGCCCCCAGCCATGGCTCAAGGAGTAAGTACAGAAGGGGTGTGACCATGCCATATTGTGGGACACATTTCCATTGCAATCTCCCAACATCCAGAGTAGATAAAGCAGGGATCAACCCTCTCGCACTCCTCCCCCTATTCCACATATGCACTGGCCATTTACAGAACCAGCTAATGCTCTCTGTATCCACACAACAGTCTGTGGTGTCAGTGGCCAGTAGTTTAGTGCCTACAGTGCAAAGTATTTTTATTCTTTTTGTTTGCTTGAAACCAGTCTCCTACTGTTTCTTTGAGAGGCCTCTGCTTTGTACATATCAGTGACAAGGTCTGTCACATCTTCATTATTTTTATAATTCTTTGAAACTTTTCCAGATGATTCTCTCATTTGTCTCCTCTCCAAACTGAACAGTCACAGGTTTTCTATTCATTTGATCTGTTATTAAACACTGGGCAATGAGAAAACCTGATGGCAAACTTGGGTGGCAAAGATATCAGAGTGCCTAAGAGGTCTGGGTAAAGGAAAGGGTTTGGAAAAATCCTAACTTATTTCTCTGAACTGGGCTTCTTTTCCAAGCTTGGTGAGTGAGCAAAGCTTAATCATTAATCATCCAAAAACCAGGTGTTCTTTCTTTATTGGACACTTACAGAATTGTCTGATTCTTTAGACTTTTCATTCCCCTTTTTACCATAAAGCAAGTTATGTCAGTGGAGCAAAGTTAAAGCAAGTGATGTCATTGGAGCATATCAGCACACCTTACCTGCATTGACTAGACCTCTGGGGCTGCCCCCACCCAGTTATCAATGCTATGATGGCACTAAGATTCTAGCTTTTTTGTCTGTAACTAAAGCTATTATTGTAGGTTGTTACTGAGCCACCATAATCAAAGGAAATATGAAGACTTCAAAATTAATTCTAGATGGATGGATTCATTATTTAAAAAAAAAAAAATCCCTGATATTTGTATTCAAAATGTTTTCTGAGATAGATGGTTGATGAAAGCACTTGAAAGTTTTAACTAAAACTTAATTTACAGAATGAATCCTGTTTATTAGAACTTCTGGTTACAGTCAACAAACGACCTGGACTGATGAGGCAAAACAGAAAGCTAGAGAAATTATTTGGATTTAGAGTTTTAATACTGCTGTGAAAAGTGTGGATTTTCCAAATAAATGTATTTGGGAATGTTGTTTAAAAAGACTAGTAAGGATAACAAAGTTATGGGAATATTAGGCCACAGCTAAGTAGATGAAAAAATATCCATTGGCACATGTACTGAGAATTGCAGCACGTGACCAGCTCAGGAAAGTTCTGCTGTATCAGTTACAGCCATCCCATACTCTGTATAAATATAAGGGTTTAAAACTACAAGGGGCGTTTTTTATGGGTTTTGGTTGGTTGGTTGGTTTTGTGTGGTTGATTGCTTTGGTTTGGGGTTTGTTTTTCAGAAGGCTTCATTTCTAAAATATTCCCCTAATGTTAGATAAAGTTGAAAGAAGTCATCTGTGAAAAAAAAATTGTCTGATCACAGCATTTCAATAGAAATTTCTTAAAGACTTGGCTGGCAGTCACTCTCATGGTTCTCTCCAGTCTGTCTCACCAGCTCTGCTCTGGGCTGTTTGCACAACTAATGTGAGCATTTTATGCTAACACTGAATGGTCACACTGCCAGCATATCCCACTATACTGTTAGCTGGATCAATTTGTTCACTTTTTACAGGAAATCAGTGTAATAACTAAATCCAAGAAGGAAAAATCTACTATTTTCAGTGTTAAACATTCATTTATTCAGGACCAGACATCTAATGCTTATAATTTCTTCCATTCAAAAGATTACAAATCTACAAGTTAAAATGAAAAGGTAAAAATAACAAAAATTTCAGCAGGACTAAATCTAAATATTTTTTAACAACTCACTTAAGATACAAAAAGCTCAAATTCATTCATTCATTCTTACTTGGCAGGTAACAAAATACAGAAGGCTCAAGATTGTCTGGTAATGAAGTCCAACATTTCACACAATACTGTGTAGCAAGGAGACTGTCAGAAGGGTTGTTTAATCTTTGGTATGCTCTGGTTTTGACAGAGGATGGGATTTTCTTTTGTGACTGTGATTAGGTGTATCTATGTGTGAACTAACTTGGTTTTGCTTACCAAGCAATTGTAAGTATCACCAACATCAAATCTAGGAGATCTTCTCTTTTCCAGCTGCTTTGAAACATTTGGTTAATGCCTAGGCTCTATCCAATAATCTGTAAGCATCAGAAGACAAAAATGTGAGTCATCAGAAGCAGAAAGAACACAAGCAGTGTGCCATCCCGGGAAACAGAAGATTTTTCTGGGCCCTTGATATTAATAGCTGCAGCTGTCAACCTCACTTGCTGGCCCTTTTGTTTCATACTGATCCTTGGAAAGTGAGCCATGACTCACTTCCTCTGGTCCTGATGCTTCTGCTGAGCGGACAGGTGTCGCTCTCCGCCTGGTGAGCATGTTTGTACATGTGATGTCTGGTCATGCTTGCACTGAGGAATTTTCAGCCCTGAATCCTAAGACAATGTTTGAAAATAATGTGCTCTTCAGAACTACCATTCTCTGGCATTGCTTTTGTGTCTTAGTTATGGACTGATGGTTAATTAGACCCTATCTTACTGGAAAATTTAAAATCTTTCCCTTTACTCAACTCTGTATTTCAGTAGAAAAAATAAAAACCACATCAAGACGCTTCATTTTTCCTTTTCTAAACAAAATTAGGATGCCAATGACTCAAAATCTCAAAGAGAGGCATAGTGGTCCAAAGCTGCTGTTTGTTTTTTTTATCTTGTGATGCTAAATTCAAGGACACAGTATTGCAGGAACACAATCTGCTTCAAGTTTAAGCATGAACAACAGTTTTCAGTTCAAGCAATACTTCTTCAGAACACTAGGCTCACTAAAATAATATTTTAACAGTTGTCCAAAATCAAATACTGATTCATAAAGTTTTCCAGCTCAATTTGTTATTGGCCAAGGAGATACATTTCATATAATCATAGATTCAGAAAATCAGCATAGTTTGGGTTGGAAGCAATCTTTAAAGGCTGTATAGTCCAACTTTCCTGCAATGAACAAGGACACCTTCATTTAGATCAAGTTGCTTAGAGACACATCCAACCTGACCTTGAATGATTCCAGGGATGAGGCATCCACCACCTCTCTGGGAGACATGTTCCAGTGTTTTAATGTCCTCATGGTAAAAATATCTTCCTTTTATCTAGTCCAAATATACTGTCTTCTAGTTAAAAATCACTACTCCTTCTCCTAACCCAACAGGCCCAGCTAAAAAGTCTGTCCCCATCTTTTTTATAGGCATCCTTTAATACTGAAAAGGCCACAATGAGGTGTCCTTGGAGCCTTCTTCAAAATGAGTGACTCCAACTCTTTCAGCCTTTCCTTATAGAAGAGGTGCTCCATCCCTCTGATCCTCTCCCTGGCCCTCCTCTGGACTCGCTCCAGCAGCTCCATGTCCTTGCTGTGCTGGCCCCCCAGAGCTGATGCAGCCCTGCAGGTGGGGTCTCAGCAGAGCAGAGCAGAGGGGCAGAATCCCCTCCCTGGCCCTGCTGCCCACGCTGCTGTGGATGCAGCCCAGGACAGGTTTGGCTCTCTGGGCTGGGAGTGCCCATGGCTGGGTCATGTCCAGCCTCTCTCCCAGCAGCACCCCCAAGGCCTTCTGGGCAGGGCTGCTCCTGATCTGTTCATCCCCAGCCTGGGCTGGTACTGGGGGTTGCCTGACCTGATCACAGGACATTGGCCTTCAGACACATCCTGGGCCCCTGACCAAGACAAGGCTGGCCAGCTGCAAAGACAGAGCACTGTTGCACTCTGGTGCAAATAAAGTCTGCACAGTAGATGTGTTTCAAGCAGAATGCAGCAAAATTGATAAGGCTGGCATTCCCAAATAACATTTTGGTTAAGAATTTTAGCACTTGTAATCTGAAACAGTAAAATTATTTCCTTGGCAGAAAACTACTTGGACCTGCAGAACTAGTATCACTTTACAAATCTGCCAACAAATGGTTCATTAAACTAAAGGAGTTGATTGATCTCATAAGAAAACATGGGTTTTGTACAGCAACATGACCTTTTGTCAGGCAGCTACTTTATAAATATTATTTCCATTTATAATTACCATTTATAATTTCCATTTATAATTATATTATTATTATTATATCTTAATATGATTGGCCATGATTTCAATAAAGAACCCTGATACTTGAAACTGTTCTGGTGTGTGCAAAACAGGATGCAAGTACAGCACACCTGGGTGCTGGAACAGATGGCTGTTAAAATATCATTTTATTGATGTGTTCTGCAGAAAACCTCCAGCTCCAAGGTGAACACATTCTGTGCTGGTAGCCAACATTCCTGAAATACATCATAATTCACAAGTAAGAACCTCTCTCACATCCTGTAAGTCTGCAGAGTGGAAAATCATTGCTCCATAATAGAACTTATTTTCATGACTGTACATGAAAAAGTAATTCCAGAAAAGAGAAAATGCAGTAATATGTATCTGTTGAAAAATGCCAAGCAATACATTTTGTGCAAAACGTACAAACAGCCTTGAAGGATAATTTTGTAAAACATGTGGGCTCTTGCAACTCAGTGAATAATTTTTTTTTTTTTTTTTTTTTTTAGAAGTAGTAATGTTGAAAAAATTTAGGGACACCTTCCAATAAGATGTCATATGACTGGAAACAGTTAAGTACCACTAGGATTTTTCAGTGTAGCTCTACTATCGTAAGTCAGCTACTACATCTCCTCACAATTAAACAAAAAAGAAGGATGGGACTGCAGAAAGCTTTGCTGTGCCCAGACAGAGCAGACAGCTAAATGATGCCCAGGCAGCAGTCAGTGCTCCCAGATCACAATTGTGTGCTACACAAAACTTTCAAGTTTTCAAGACCAATTCAAAGACTTTGAAACAAGCTCTGAACATATTGAGAAAGCAGTCAATAACACATACTTAGATAACCAATAAAGGATGAATTCAAGCATAAATGCACAAAGGTAACTTTAGAACTCAGTCATCTGAGTGTTTTGAAAATGCTCCACTCCATTATAGATTAAATGTATTTTGCATTAAGGGTTGAAAATGATGATATCTAAATTTAATTCATTATTAACAATATATTTACAATGTATTTTTTCAGATGTAGTACTCAAGTTAGCTTGCACTATTTTACAATTTGCAGAATTGCAGTTTTGCCTCCATATATCAAATATATCATATATTTGATCATATATCAAAACAAAAACAGTATTGCCTCCATATATTTTTATATCAAAAACTTTTACTTTTTCTAATAGACTAGGTGCTACTCATTTAGAAATTATTCAGTTTATTTTCTTTGAAGTTATCTTGTCAATATTTCTTCTACGTCACATAGAAAATTTCTAACAGTGTAAATGTAAGAAAACTCCAATCTTCTGTTTCTCACTACATAGTCAATGCAATGTTGTCACTGCCTCAGATTTCTATCTGGACATTAATGATTTCATTACACATTCTACAGAAATGTTGGAATAACCCTGATGTCCTGATTTAAATTACTTTTTTAAAAATGCATTGAAATTAAAGATTCTCTGGGACAGTTTTTCAGGAAACCTACAAATTATATTACAAAAGATATCTACTTTAACCTAGGGATGCTTGAGCTGTGTATTTTAACTGTAGATCAAGGTGTTGATGCTTCGGTGCCTCAGAGCAGAGTTCCTCAGTTCTAATCAGTACTATTAATGTATTTTACTGTTCCTCTAGAATTAAAGTCAGATAGTTCAAGCATTTTTAGAAGGCAGTTTGAATACATTTTAATTTATATTAATTTGAACAATGTAAAAATTCTAATTTAAATTGTCTTTTGTGAACTCCAGGAACCTGAGGGTCAGGAACATATAGAGAGCACACAGAATGACAGAAGTAGTAGGCTAGGAGTCATCTGGAAAGTGAATAAAGGAAAAGTTTGATATACTCTGCTCTTCTGGGGATGATGGTATTTATTATGCTAGGTAAAAGCAATGTTCTTAATTCTGAAATAAGAGGCATTCCTGGAAAACAGTCTATTGTTGTCAGCTGAATTTGACTAGCAAGGCTTGGGCAGTGAAGGAGAATAATCTCTACTCATATCTGAGGTAAATCAAGCTGTCAAAAGAACAATCACCCTCCACAAGGTCTTAGAGAAGGTTTATAGTTTACTGAGCTTTTGAGGAATGAGTTTCCACATGATCCCAGTGGCAGAAACTTAAGCAGAGTGCAATTACTTCAACAAGGAATTTGTGTATGAGCAAAGGTTATCTTTTATTGACCAACTGTAATATTTTCATTCTGTTGTGCAACTGAAATGGATCTTTTCTCTTAATGCACTTATTGTACCATGGACTGGTCTTTCATATACTTTACTTTAAATGGAAATATTCCAATACAATTTAGAAAACATTTTTCCTAACTTTCTCAACAGACATTTTTTCAGGAGATTCAACTGAAAGGCAAGAAATCTCTAAGGCCATATTAGCACAACCTTGTCACAGAATGAAATGGAAAGCCTAAGCTCTGATTAAACAATAAGAAGAGCATCCAATCATTAGGTATATCCATCTAAATATTTTCATAAATTTACTTCCTTGTTTGGAGAGATTTGTTAGTATGTGCATTAAAAATAATAATGAAATTATGTCAGAATTTCTGTACACTATTGCCAATTCAGTTTTTAATTCATGGGTATGATATAGCGTATTTTTTAATTACTAGGAAATATTATTATTTTCTAGGAATGACTGAACATAGTTTAGAAAAATAAGAAGTATCTGAGAAGATCATAAAAGTAAAATCAGCTATTTTTCAGGGATATGAATTCCAGACAGTTCTATAAATTCATTTGTTCACTTTTTGTTTTTCAAAGGGAATGATTTTCTTCCTACCCATTCCCATGTATGGCAGAGAACAGAAATTTTTCCATTTCCATGAGAAAAGCTATTCTTGAAAGTCCCTACGTACTCATCAAAAAGGTTAGCAAAATACCAAAATTTAACAAAAGCAAAAAAAGAAATATCTCAGTTTTCCTGAAAACAAGTCCAAACCTCCTACTCAGAAAGAACCTCTGCCAAATTGCAGCACAAAATGGTCCCCTGGTGAGAATCTTCAAAAGCAAAAGTGAAGTTTTAGCTTGCAAAGAAAAAAAAAGAAAGGAGCCAGAGAAAACTTTCACATGATAATCTGGAAAAGTAAAAGTAACTTAGGCCAGAAGGCACATAAATCATAGTAAGTTTCCTTGTCCTAGGGCTCACTTTTAATGATGCTATGTTTAATAATTCACCTTAATTAATAACTCAGACCTGAATGCATCAGAAATCTGATTTGGATCCAGTGTGAGAATATGCAAATATTATGTCATAATGCAAAATAATTTTTTTTTAAAAGTGTGGCTCTATCAAGATTATTGACTTTGTCCCAAGTTACCTTTATTGTCACAGAAGTTTCTATATAGAACTTAATTTTTTCCTTAAAGCACTTCCCTTTTAACCATTCTAAGTGAACAGAACACATGATTTTCTATCAGGAGGAAAATTTACTTAGACAAAATCAGCCGAAAATTTGTCAAGGAAATTCAAGTACATGAAGACCAATTACGAGATAAACTCTCAGATTTCCACAAGCAGTAAGTTTTCTTTGTATCAGTCTCTCAAGAGGTAGCAACTTGGGTGATTCCCTACTTCTGTCCTATCTCATTCTGACCACAAATAATATCCAGATTTTTATAATTAACTTGTCCAGTAATTAAAGTACTCCCATAATTAAATTAAACTCAGAGCAGTTATTACCAGCTTGTACTTAATTTTAAGTGTGTTCCTTCTACTGTGTATCAGAAGTGAGACTTGTGTGCTCTTAGTACTTTGATTTTTTACAGTACAAATGGATCTTCTCTACGAACCCTGTCACACTCGTATCCCTATGTAATCCCTATGCTTTAAGGACTTCTTTTTACAATTTTGCTAGATGTAGCCCCATGATTATCTGTTTGTGTTGTGGGTTGTTCCTGAGTCTGTGAAGACGAGGTAAAAAAAGAGAAAGTCTATTAGAGAAGGTTTGAATTCTTAATGCATAGTCTGTGTTTCCATCTCAGGAAGAGCAAACCATAAAAAAGTTGAACACCTGGGCCTAGCTAATGCTTGTCCATTGCCAGCTCCAAGCTGCTCACTGGGTGCACCCATGGCAACTCCTTCCAAGTGAAACCTCCACATCGCAGCACCTGCCAGCTGTCGCCCAGACTGCGCAAGAAGTTTGTGCGTGTGAACACAGCCCCACACACACAGACACAGATGGAGAAAGGCAACAGCAAGCAATAAGGAAGGTCAAAGGCACAAACTCAGCAGCTGGAAAGACAAGTCTCTTTGGGAACCTCCAGAAATTTCCTAAGTTTGGGTACAGACCTGTGAGCATCTCACAGAAGAGAGGCAGGATACAGATAGTTAAAGCAAGAGAAGCATTGTGACAACACTGTTACCTGAAATTGCAATTGGGCCTGTCTCAGAGCCTGTCTTTTTATGGGTTTTGGATACACAATCCTTATGAACTTCACTTATTTACAGTATTGCCAGCAGTTCAAAGAATTTCAGTTTTATTTTGAAACACGATAAGTTTCACTCTTTCACTCACTGAAGTTGGATGAAGTGACCCTTTAATACCTAAGGCATTATTACACTATTTTAGTGAAAGTATTAATCCGAAGCCACTGAGGAGCACTGTCTGCTGGTATGCACACTGTGTGCCCAAGCAAGGGAGTAGACAGATGGCTCCCTAAGGACAGGCTATTTTGAATTCCACATGGAATTTTTATGTACTGTAGTCTTTTTTCACTGACAAACCAAAGTTAGAATTTATACTCTCTTTCCTGAATTGGTCAGAGAAAGAAAGAAAAGAAAAGAAAGAAAAGAAAGAAGAGAAAGAGAGAAAGACAGAAAGAAAGACAAAAAGAGAGAGGGGAAGAGAGGAAGAGAGGAAGAGAGGAAGAGAGGAAGAGAGGAAGAGAGGAAGAGAGGAAGAGAGGAAGAGAGGAAGAGAGGAAGAGAGGAAGAGAGGAAGAGAGGAAGAGAGGAAGAGAGGAAGAGAGGAAGAGAGGAAGAGAGGAAGAGAGGAAGAGAGGAAGAGAGGAAGAGAGGAAGAGAGGAAGAGAGGAAGAGAGGAAGAGAGGAAGAGAGGAAGAGAGGAAGAGAGGAAGAGAGGAAGAGAGGAAGAGAGGAAGAGAGGAAGAGAGGAAGAGAGGAAGAGAGGAAGAGAGGAAGAGAGGAAGAGAGGAAGAGAGGAAGAGAGGAAGAGAGGAAGAGAGGAAGAGAGGAAGAGAGGAAGAGAGGAAGAGAGGAAGAGAGGAAGAGAGGAAGAGAGGAAGAGAGGAAGAGAGGAAGAGAGGAAGAGAGGAAGAGAGGAAGAGAGGAAGAGAGGAAGAGAGGAAGAGAGGAAGAGAGGAAGAGAGGAAGAGAGGAAGAGAGGAAGAGAGGAAGAGAGGAAGAGAGGAAGAGAGGAAGAGAGGAAGAGAGGAAGAGAGGAAGAGAGGAAGAGAGGAAGAGAGGAAGAGAGGAAGAGAGGAAGAGAGGAAGAGAGGAAGAGAGGAAGAGAGGAAGAGAGGAAGAGAGGAAGAGAGGAAGAGAGGAAGAGAGGAAGAGAGGAAGAGAGGAAGAGAGAAAGAAAGAAAGAAAGAAAGAAAGAAAGAAAGAAAGAAAGAAAGAAAGAAAGAAAGAAAGAAAGAAAGAAAGAAAGAAAGAAAGAAAAAGAAAGAAAGAAAGAAAGAAAAAGAAAAAATATAGTCTTCAGGACACTCTCAAAGAACACTACCAAATTTTTTTCATATTTTCATGTCAACACTTTTTTCATTTTTTGCTACTTTGTGCTGAACTGCAACACAGAAGGTTGCTGAAGCCCTGTCTTTATCTCTCCTTGCTTTTGGCTAGATGAAAAGGCACAGTTCTGGATTTGTTCTAAATTGCTTTCTGCTGCATGGTAAAATGTAGGTTTTGCAATTCTGTAGGTTAAATGTAATTCTTCAGCTGTTAAACCAAAGAGCAAACCAGTTTGTATCTGGGAGTGCTAACAAGACACACAAGACACTGATTGCTTAAACTCAAGCTGAATTCAGATTCCCTGTGGATGCTGGCTGCTTGGAACAGGATTCCTTTTAAGAAGGTGTCAATGTGTTCCCTGCTGCCTCCTGGTTCAACCAAAAGACATAGCTGGAGGCTGCTGGGCTTCACCTGTACTGTAAGGTCAGTTTTGGGACCATATTCACTGGGTGGTTTTTCCATTTCCCTGGGGAAAATCTTCAGAATTACTATCAAGTCAGCTCCAGGGTCATCCAGGCATGGTGGTTCTTGCTGTATGTGGACAAACAATTTTGTCATCTATGCCACACTGACAGCTGCTGTCCAGCACAGTGTAGATGTTTGCCTAATATCACTGATGTGGGATTCAGTCTTATATCTCACCTAGAATATGGCTGGAGCTCTGAGAGTCTGATAATCCTCACTTCCTCATTCACACATTTCTTTTGTTGACTTTGACTTTCCCTGCCATTGCAAAAGAACATTGACCAGATTTAGATCCTCTTGCTGGTACTTTCCCAAGGTTGGGATCCTTGAAACAGTTATTGATAAAAATTTATAGCTGTGTTAGACTCTATTCTTAGCAAATGCAATAAAAGGGGCCTTGATGCCAAGGGATATCAGGTTAGCTTGCTCTGGTGTACAACATCCCAGATGTGTGAAAGTTGCAGAGATGGATGGGATGGATGAAAGTGGCATCTGAGAATGATAACACAGATGCTTCAAAAGTGTCTTGCTTCCTCTTTATTATGCAGCAGCACAAAAGAGACACAGTTTATATATCCAAAAGGCTTTTGGCATGAATTCTCTGTAAGTGTAATGAAGTTACAGACATTTTAAGTATCACTTTAAACCACAGAGCTGATGTGAAATACTCCAGGAGAACAAAGAACTGGTGTTCTAATAACTAAACTAAGCATTTAAAAATAAATACAAAAACACAAAACACTTTCTGTGTGGTATTTGGTCCCTGAGAGGTTGCAAACAGGCTGGTTTTGTCTTTATTTTCTGGTTCTGCAGACTGTGCTCTAAAAAAAACAACTCGTCTCAGAGTCCAAGAGCAAGTCATCTGTAAAGTTCATTTTAATGATGGAATGTAGATTGTTGTTCATTCATTTTCTGTATATGTTCTGCTTATCTTCACAAAGGTAAACATCTCTGGAATGTCACTAATATTAAAATATTTAGAATGTATTTCTAGTCATTATTGCCTATGATCTGACTACTTTGTTTACATTAAATTTCTATTTGCTAAGGAAATCAGAAATTTCTAAAGTGAATGTCATGTACATCAAATATGCTGGAGTAATAATTTAAGCATTCTCATATTTGAGCAAGTCCTGTGAAAAATATAAATTTTCTAAATTTTCTACTACTCAGACTCCTCTTTTAGTTTTCCTGTGTTGTGACTAAGAATTTTTTATAAACAGTGCTTTCATATCAGAACCATAATTTTACTTTATTGGACAAGGTTTCTATTGAAAAGGGGCAAATGTAATTGTCCTTTTAAAGAGTCTTTTAATCACTCACTCCAAGCTGTAGGTACATAGTTATCATTATAAATCATACCTTTCATAAGTGAAAAAATAGCTACACAATAACAAATTGATTCCCCATCCTTTAAATAGTACCTCTCGCCTCTCAACCCCCAAAGCTCAAAAACTGATGACTTTTGCAGAAGACTTCCCTCCTTTAATAAAATTGATAGAATAGCTCCCTTTAGTCCATGGCAGCTGGGCACATGGCTGGATGAAATGAGGGGTGTCTGCTAGTTTCTTTCTTTTTGTTGCCAGCTCTTCTAGGTGTACTGCAGCACTTCAACAAATCAGGAAATCCTGGAATCTCTTCACCTGACCGTGGATTTCTATTACTGAAATAAACAGACTGTCCCACACACTGGTACCAACCCTTTCTCTTCTGAGAATGTTCACTGTTTAAGCCAGCAACGATCAAGATCAGCAGAGAAGAAAGGAAACGCCCTGTCCTGTTCTGTGCCCTCCTGGTTACCCACTAAATGCAGCACTAATAGTCTTCATGCTAGATTCCCATTTTTCCCTTCCATTTTCCACTTTCAATATTGAGAACTCTTCTGGTTTAACTGTGCTCACAGCCCATAGATGTCTCTCCAGGTATACAGGAATGTGTACACCCACGTAGTTCACTGGTATTCCTCCAGGAAAACCCTGGTCTGAATACCTTGCACTTTGAAATCTGCACAAGTATGCTCACAAAAGCATGCATATCTTTCCAATCAATGCAGTTGTGCTCCACTTAAAGTACCCTAAAGGTTTTCTACAGATTATTTCTGACTGAGTGAAGCAAGCACAAGGAATGAAATCTGTTCTGAGCTTTGATCTGATAACTCAATCCCCACAGGTGTCAGAAGGACTGATATGCAATTGTTTTTGAACTAAATTATGTACAGGAATGCCCTTTGCCTCACTAGGATTATCTCAGATCCCTCACTGGGATCTCTCAGTAAACCTCAGGACACAAATACAAAAGTCTTCCTTTATCTGCAAGCAAACAGAAATACTGTGATATACAAGAAGGATATTATAGCCTGTGCATAGAAGGCTACAATGGAACAGTCTTTCTGTAAGCAGAGGCACACAGAATTCACCACCACATTTTAATACAATCAGGCAGTCATGAAACAGGTAGAGTCTCAGAATTCACTCCATATCATAAATTCAGGTAGGATACAAATAACACAAGCACTTGAATTTTGAAAGATGCAAAGGAAGGAAACTTGAAGTATTTCAGAATTGCTTTTACCACTCAGATTCACTCTGGGAGTTTCTAAACTACAAAGAAACTTTCCTATTTAACACTCCTCAGCTGAGCAATACTGTGTCTTCTTTATCTGTCTTAGCTATTCACAGTGCCCTCAGCAACACAGCACCTCATTAGTCCTGCAGGACTATTGTAACATAAGGTTTTACTCACAACTCATTCAACAGAGCTGGCATTGGGCACAGAGGCATGCTTATCAGATTTTTGGAAGCCAATTAATTACACCCCCAAAATCAGTGATGTGAACATCTGAGGATCTGAGAAAATGACTGCCTAAGATCACTGCAGGTGACAGAGTGCTGGAATTAGGATTTCCCAAGTCAAAGTTGGTGCCTAAGAAATAGATCTTCTTAATCATCATTGGACTATTGCTTGAAGGTAGCCCATTAGTTCCTGAGAAAATAATTTTACGTTTATTTCAGTCAAACTCCAAATGAATAGATAACAACTGCAATTCTCAGTATATGAACAAGTTATTCTGTGTCAGCAGCTTTCTAGCAATCATCCAGCCATGTTTCTTAGCTTCAGGTAAGTACCAGGTAATTCCAGGTATCTTACACCCCCAGCAAGGGAAACATAAGCTGTTTCAAATTTAACCTAAAATAAGCCTTGACAAAGAAACCTTTTCCTTAGGTAGTTGCCTGAATTCACAGCTGATCCTACACTTTTGCAGCCCATCCATATGATCAGGCTGTAACTGCAGTTTCTACAGTCTTGGAGAGCTGATGAGGGGAACAAACTCAGTTTGGGGTAATAGCCTGCATTTGTCAGGAACTTCTTAAGCACTTACCAGCCCTGTTTTGTGATTTCAGTCAGATGAGTGCAATGCTTGTGTGTGCCTTGGCCTGCTCAGTGGAGGTATGAGGTGCCAAACTCCCAGCGGTGATTGGTCTCCAGAGAAGAGTCAAGCAGCTAAAGACTCTTCTGTGATGTAAACTTGAGCTACCAAATGGAGTCGTTGTGGTCTACCCCCTGGCTTAAACAAACATTAACTGAAACCTGTCACATATGACACCTAATTTTGTCAAAGTCTGCCTCAAAAGTACTCAGCCTTCACTTTATCAAAAAGGCTTTTGCCAGAAACAGCAGGTTAGAAACTGGAATAAAATGAATCAGAATATCAAGAAAGAAGTTGTGCTTTTTTCACAGTGAATTAATAATTGCCATTTTCAGAGCTGTTGGAACATTACCAAGGATAAAAGACTAACACAAAGACTGCTACAGAGAGACCCTCTTTCATAACCCTAGAAGGAGCAAGCATCTGAAGGAGAGGTTGGATGCATTTACTGGATGTACTTTAGCAAGTTTAAATAGAGAAACAGTGAAAGAACTTTTATAACAATTTATATGAGCTCAACAGTGATTGCATTTTAACAGCTGCCCTTGGTCCTCTGGGCCACTGCAATCTAATGGAGTCAGTTTTTCTGCTGAAAGAAATGATTAAATTGGTCTCATAGAGTCCTTGAAAAGGTGTCAGTACAGGCAGCTGGAAATTTAGGATCTAACAACTTCAGCACTGGGAAAAAAAATCATCACTGTTTTACATTCCCCTATGGAGATCAAAAATGAGAAGCTAAATTATGTCAGAATCCAGGCATTTGCTACAACCAGACACACATTTAACTTCAACAAATTGGAATGTATATCTAGTCTCATTGTTTTCCAGGTAAACTTTGACTGATGCTATGTAACATTTATGGCATATGTAGAGCCATAGGTCCCTTATGATCCACTGTGACCTTTATTCAGCATAGTATTATATTGTTCTCTAGAGTTTGTACATTGCTCACTACTGAAACACAGCTACTACTGTGGGGAGGTGGAGGGACTTGGCTATGTTTTGGAGGGTTCTGTGGAGCAGGAAAGGGACCCAAATTCTACTTTTAACTGAAACCCCAGGAGACATTGGAGTGATGATTGACTACATTGCATTATAGTTCAGTTTTGAAGGCTAGTGCTTGGGTTGTAGCAAACAGCTCCTTAGGGCCTTTGCTCATCTCTTGGGACTCTCCCTCTTTCCTGTCTGACCCAAAGGGCCTGTGGCAGCACACAACATGCCAAAAGCAGACTGAGATGACAGATTACCCCATAGAATTTGCTGTTTGGGAAGTTACTTCATCCCTTCCTAGTCTTGGACTTTCTTTAACAAAATCAGAATTTGAGGGAAGAGACTATCCATTCACAGGCAGAAGTTATTTACAGCTGCAGAAGAAACCCCAATAATTTGTAAACTTCTGTGATAGGCAATCATATATATAGGACTAGATAACATAGTGTCTGCATTTTATTGACAAGCATTTTATTTAATTTCAGTCATAACCAAAGATACAAATTCTGAAAGAAATATTATGTAAACAAACACGTGATGAAAAAAGAAGATAGAATACTGGCATAAGTATGGTACAAAGATACAATAGACCATATTTAATACAGAGCCTTTCCTTGAAATTATTTTCTCTGCAAATAAAGTAGATAATATCTCATTAGAACTCAGTATAACATTGGATATAAGTGCACTTATTAGCTCAGATGGAAAACTCTGTATTACATTTTCCAGACAAATAGAGTAGACCTTATATCTTTAGGTTTAGATGTCTAAGTTAGGGGAAAAAAACAACTACTTAAAAGAGGAGGGAGGACTAGTGGACAGGGAATTTCTGACAGCAGCCCCTTAGGGACTGTTTAAGTACAGTGTCTCATCTGTGCTGTTGGCAGAAAGAGCCTGGCACAAGGCTCTGAGCCATCATAAATGCAGAGTAAGGAATGACTTCTGGGACT
Source organism: Urocynchramus pylzowi (assembly GCA_013397555.1). Classification (NCBI taxonomy): domain Eukaryota; kingdom Metazoa; phylum Chordata; class Aves; order Passeriformes; family Fringillidae; genus Urocynchramus; species Urocynchramus pylzowi. Next base: position 2,552,902 of record VZRH01006717.1, on the reverse strand, counting down.
AGAGTAACAGAAATGGTGTGAAGTCAACAGCAAAAAAGGAAAGGTCCTGAATACAAACTCAAATAAAAGGAATTAATTCTATGAGCTAAGAATTCACAAGTTGCTAAAGACATAAAGAAAGAGTGCACTGTTCAATAACAGAATTAGTAAGACTGTTAGTGTGATGCAATGGGGGAAAGACAGATCAATCCAAGTGTTCTCTGGGAAAATGTTTCCAGAGCTGAAAGAAGTGTACCTGAGCTGAAATCCTTCATACTTCTTCCATCCCCCTTTAAGAGAAATATAAGTACAAAAGGAAATGAGAGAAGAAATTGGAAGACCAGAGGATGTATCAGAGGATGATCAGAGAGTGTATCCTGAATTGACAGAACAAGCACTGAATGAGGAATAGTTGCATGGGACTTGGTTCCACCCCATCCAAATGAACACATGCTCATTTCTCAGAATATTTTCCATTGTTCCTGCAAATAAAAGAATTTACACAGAAAGACAAAGAGATTTTTGTTGTTTTTGTTGAGGAAAAGATACAAAATCTAAAGAGAAAACAAATATAAAATTTTCATTAAGGGGATGCTGAGGTCTTTTGCTATTCACCGGGGTTCTGATCCTTCTTTTCTGATGCACACTGCCAAGCAAAGGCTTGATGGTTGCCTATCTATGCCAACCACAGAAAATACTTCGAAATATTTTTTTAGTAATTTTTTTCCTTGAGTTGAAATATTTCAAACAATGCAACAATCCAGTTTTGATTTTCTTTAAATGTAAAGTGACAAGACTAGAGGTGACTGCAAAATATGTATATGGAAAGCAAAAGTTTTACAATTCCTTCAACTCCTTTTGCATGTACTTTCTGCTTATCAAATTACAAAATATCTTTGATTTAACTTTGGAATCAGTGGTAATGCAAACTACCATTGCATAAAAATACTATGCTTGGGTTGCTAATGAGTAGCATAACAGTCTGCAAGAATTTTTTTTCAAGAAGGCAAGAAGATGAGTTTCTTTTTAGTAAAGTACAATGTTCTTGCAAGTAAAACATAAAAGCAGTGAAGAAAAGCACCTTATTTCAGTTGTGCCAGGAAAAATACTGGAAGACAAATGAAATCAGTAACAACATTGTCATACTTTGTCACCATTTTTGACAATTTTTTTCCTTTTTCTTTAGAAATTATTTTTCTATATGAACTCATTCATAAACAACAACTAATATCAGCATGCTAGAAAAACTACATAGCATTCTTATCCCAAGTACCTCTGTATAATAATTTCTTTTGCAATATTGAAAATCTTAAACTGATTTATTTACAGATTTCAAACTGAAGGCAAGTACACTCATATACAAATAATTTATAGTATGTTTTCTATATAGGTAAATAATATTTAAAATATATTAACTGTTACTAAATATGGAATAAGTATATACTGCATATAAAAATTATTTTAGCATTTTTTCAAAATTTGACAGAAAACAAGAAATCATGAAATTTTTTTGATTGACAATTAACTTCTAAATGAATGTGTAGATATATGTAATCACAACGTTGAGAGGAAAAGAAATCTATTATCCTACTATTTTTAGAATTCCCCTAAGACTAGCTTCCTCAGCAAGAGGAGGACTTAAGGGACTGTGCAGAAGCCCAGATTCTGGCATGAATCCTAGACACAGAGATTCCTTGAATCTCAGTGTACTCAGTAAAGATCAGGTGTCAGTCCTGGATCAGCTTCTGGTCTTAAGAGTTCTCAGGAAACTTGAAGAGGTTCTAAGAATTCTAGCTAACAGATAAAAGCAGACTTTACAGATGGTCTCTGCTGTCTGGACCTTCTCTCCTCTTATGGGATATCTGGATGGCTGTTGCAAGAAAGGTTTTTATTTTGGAAATTTTTGAGGATATGATACATGTCTAAAACTGTGGTTTATCGATCAAAATCAATTTTAAAAATGTCTATGCATTTGTTTTAACACTCTTTCTGTAGAAGCCAAAAAGAATATTAAAGTACCTCAGAACAAACACCTCTGGATATCACTGTTATAAAGAAATAGAAAAAGTCTCACTTCTTTTTTGAAAACAAAACTAATAAAGAAAAAGTTTTGAATAAACATTTCTCTCTTTAGGTAAAAATAGTGCAGCCAAGCAGCAAAAAGCAAAAAGGCAAAGTCAGAAGGCCTACAAGTGATTCCTTCTGGTTCTACAATGATTTAACAGTAGAGACATTTGTTCAAAAATCTCCAGGGAAACAAAGATTCTCTGTAACCATATTCCATGTTTCTAATTTTTTACCAGAATTATAGTTTAAATGAACAATACAGCCATAGAAGTCACACAAGTCACTAACATTCACACTTTCTATTATTTAAATATCTTAAAATTATATATATAAAAGCCCTACTCTTAGAAAGATCTGTCTTTTTATTTGTTCTTTGTAAATAGATAATTAACCCAGTAATACTTCCCCTTCCATATTTACATAAATAAGAGCATATTTATGCCAAGTGTTTCTAAATTCACTGCAGCTTCTGGTGAGTGAATGAGCAAAGCAATTCTGACAATGTTTAACATTTATTCATTCCTTTATGTTTCCCCCATGTTCTATAAGGATTGACTCTCAGCTACATGAAGAAGTGTTCTTTCATTAGCTAGCTTTCCCTTAGAAAGTCACCTAGCTTTCTGCAAAGTCTGTAGTCCCAAACTAGAACGGGATGTCTACCTAACACCCTAACTGTCTCATCACAGCAACTCCTTTGGAAGCATAGCCCACTGTCAGTGCTGCACTGCAGAAGCATCTCACACTGAAAGATTTTAATATCTGCTTGGCAAGGGAAAGGTTTTCTTGCCTCTCCACCCAGGAGGCAAAACTGCATGAAGGGTGGTAAGTCATGGTCCATAGTTTTCCATAAAAGCAGGTCATTGTTGGCTTACTATTCTCCATAGTAGCATTTGAGAAATGTTAGTCACCATAGATGTAACTGGCACCATACCCATTCCTGAGATTACCTGAGCTTTTTCAGCATTCCTCTATGGCCCTTATGCATTTTTTGTATTTTTGTATTTTTGATCACTTCATCAAGACTTGCCTTAGGTCATTATGCAATCGTGTTCAGTGGGTCTCTCCACAGACAGTGTTATAATGCAAAACAGAGATGGATTTCACAAGGGGAGACTGATCTTACTGATTTTTACAAGGCTTTGCTATATGAGAATACTGAGAACATTATGTGATACCAAAATATACAAATTATTCAAAATGAAAAATTGTATAATTTCCGGTGGAATTTTGCCTGCTGGACTCTTTGAAGACTACTTTGAGCAGTGTGGAATTATATATATATATATATATATATATATATATATATATGGGGGTTTTTTTGGGTTTTTTTTTAATGTATTAATTTGAGGATGATTTGCACATTACATACGTGAGGTCACGTCTCTCCAGCTTTACATGTCGATCCAGCCCATGGATTCATGCTACTGTTGCCAGCTCAGGCAAGCTAGGAATTAGGAAAAATCAGCCACTGCTTGTAGACAGCCTGAATTTGTCTCCAACTAATGGAAGTCTCATTCCAGAAGACTGTTTGTACAGGGAGATGGTGTAATACTACCTCATTTAATTGACATTCTACCATTTCTCTATTCTCATTCTGGTACTGGTCACCAAGGCACAAGCTGTTCTTGGCCATGGGATCCCATACCATTGCACTTTACACATGCCAGCCCAGATTTACACAGGGAAATCTTTGTGGTTAGAACCTGAATTTCTGTGGATTAACCTACCACTATATTTAAATCAGTGAAAACCAAAACCGTACTCCTCATGCCTGTGGGAAGAGAATAACACACATCTTGATTTGGTTGCCTTTGTAATAACCATAGCTCCTTACAGGCTTACAAAGAAAAACAGACACCTCATAATCTTGCAGACTAAAAGCAGAACCTATGCTAATGAGCAGGGAGAGACAAATGCTACTTACATTCTTAACTATGCCTCAAAAAAAAACTGAAGGTGTGATTCAGCTCACCTAATTTAACCATCTAGAAGTTAGGCATCTATTTTGCAGCTATCAACTAGGCTACCTCTAGAGCAAATAGAGAGAACAAAAAGGATCTTTTAAGATAGTATCTAAAATAGATGGGGTAAGGGCTGTCTAGATGCACATCTCTCTTTACCCTAGTGAGTGGGATTAGAGGCTCAATAACCTTTATTCTCTCTTTACCAGTTTCTCTGGGTCTAGGTCTTCTCAACAGTCAGCAGAGGAAGATAAGCTTCTTCAGCATCTAACTCATTCCACTTCTTTCCTTCAAAGCTGATTTTGGAATAGCATAAATCACTTCTGAGGTTTCTTCTGTATCTCAATTGACTAAAAGAACCAACAGGGAAAAAACTCCTATCAAAAACAAATTCAAGTTGTCTAGGATAAAAATCACCTATGGACACATCTTTTCGAATTGGTTAAAACGTACTCGCCTTTCGAGAGAAGGGACAAATTGTTCATAAGGATAGTAAAATGGTGCCATTGAAACAAAAGCAAATTTATAGTGGAAAATTTCACATAGACACTTTTCCTTCCAAACACTCTGTTCATCTGATCATTTTCATTTGGCTTTTCATTTGTATGTTTTAAAGAAGATTTTATTGTTGCATAATGACAGCTATGTGAAGAATGGTCACACATACCTAGGCAATGAAAAACTGAAAGGAAAGATGCAGATCATTTACCAAATACCTAGACTGTGAGTCAATATATTTTTGGATGCCTCAAGTTTTACCAGTGTGTGATGGAAATTATGAAAATTGAGGACAGAAAAACTACTCCTGTTAAATTATGGTTTAGAATTAAACCAAATGATTCAAAACTTAAACCAGTAAAATAACAGAGTCAGTCATGTACAAACAATAAAGAAAAAAAAAAAAGACTAAATATAAAAGAATAGAGTGGATTTGAAAAGGAATTTGCTTGCAGCAATGGGATTAAAAAACTCTACGATCTATAAATTTAGCTTGTCAGAAATTGTCTGAAAGTCTATTTAGTGACCAAAGACACTTGTCCAATTCATTCGCCACTTTTATCACTTGACTCTTATGCTGTGTTTCACAGATGGGGAGTAAACATGCCAAAAGTTGACATTCTAAGTATCTCTGAAAGTATTTAAATCCCAGACATATTTTTAAAGCAAATTGCAAATTTGGCTTCCCCACTTAAGGAGATACCAAAGGGCATGTGGCTCGGCCAGTCTCCAAACTGGCTGTGATGCCTAGCACAAGTTTACCTCAAACTGATTCTTTCATAGGGTCAACAAGCAACCCAAGAATGGTAGTAATATTTTTGGAAATTCTGGTTTTGATCCACCATAGGAAAAAAAAAAAAAAAAAAGTAATGAGTTTAGCAGTTCTAAATCAAATGCTGCTGGAAAGATATCCACAAACCAGTTCAGTGTAGAAATATTTCCGTGTTGGCTTAACCTCTTTATCTCTTACTGAAAAGGGAAAAATATATGCCCATTCATTTATACCATAAAAGGAAAAGCTAAAAATTCAATGAATTTTAGTCTCAAAGCATATAAATTGCTCTTTGCAATATTACAGACAAAATCACTCTTGATTAAAGGGGATTTTTTGTAGTAGTAATTATCACAGCGTAGGCTACACTTCATAGCAGGAAGAGAACTAATTTCCACAATTTTCAATGGAGAGAAATGTATAGTTCTAATGGTATATTTTCTCCATAAAATAGTTTAAAAATAAGCAAAGTAATGTTTAACCCATGATTCAAAATTCTCTGATGAAAATGGCCTGGTAAAATGTCATTCTATGCCTTATTCAACCACCGGAAAAAAAATTAAAGGGCAGTGTTGTAAATTATAAAATAATTAAAAACCTAAAATATGTGAAACTTGCAGAATCACTACGTCTAGTGGATGATGTTCTCTAAACTTTCTGAATTCAAATCATCTGTAGGAAGTGGTCAAGAGAAAATCTAGACTCTCAAAAAAGTCAGACTACAAATTTTTACCAAGGAATGGAATAGGAAGCTTTCAACAGACAAAGACTGTACAATAAACTTTTTTACTGAGTGAGTCTTGCTTATCAGTAAATATCTAACAGCAAGTATTTATGAAGATATTTTTGCATAGTTCCAATATTTTTTTTTTTCCTGAATTACACACTACAGAAGTTCAAGTAGGGAACAATCACCCAAATTCTCCCCTGACCCTTCACTTATTCAATCCAACTGTCCCCAGGTTAAAATAATAACACAATATCTGCCAGCTCTGCAGAACACAAGGTGTGCTCATGGTAATGAGCTGGGACAAAAATTGCCAGGGCACAACTGGATTTCCAAAAGAATTTTTTCTCTTCAACTCAGTCTAGAATAAATTGTGCCAGTATCAGCAAGTTCTTAAAATGACAGAAAGAATGAATAAAAAATGTACCAATACCTGAATATAATCCCTTGCATTCCCTGTTAGCACTAGCTGAAATGCAAATTCACAAACTAGCAGTGATTTTAAATGCAAAGTTGTCACCAGACTTGAGCTGAAGTGTTGGATTTTTCCTTATTTCAGAGAGTGTTCTAACTTGGTATTTCATATGTAATTGTTTCATGGGAATTTTAAGAGAAGATTATATGAAAATGTTATTATTCAAATAAAGATTCTAAAAAAATATGTCTAAAATCTCTCTCTTCACTTTGGTCCTGGAATGGTAGAAAGTTCTTCAATTTTTAAAATGTATAAAGCTAGAATGTTTTCTAAATACCAAAGGCTAAATATGGACGACGTTAGCTCTGAATGTGTTTAATGCCCACTGTCTTCTCCTCCAGGTTTTCCCCAGAAGATGGTATTCAAGACCAAATTTGTCAACAATTTTCAGATTCAGTAACTTGAAAAAAAATAGTGAAGCTTTTAAGTAATTTCAGAAAGGGAGGAAGGTAGATAAGGTATAGTAATGGCTTTTAGTTCCGAATGGTGTTTGTCAGAATTAATGTAACAAACTCTTTCGCTTACCTGGTGTCTTAAACTTGTGTTGTTTTTCTTACACTGACTATTGATGTAGTAGAATGACTCAGCAGAAAGTAGAAATGCTGTGAACAACTGTGATTTTATCATTCTTTCATTTTAATTACTGTCATAGACTGGTATTTTGTTGGTTGCTTCTTCTCACCAAATTTTAACTTTTCCCTTATGCGTAGTAATATAAGTGATACCAGCAACTGATAGATTTACACACTGCATCACATTGATTGCAGTGTCAAAACCATTTTTCAAATCATTAGACTTCTTTCTAAAATTCTGTCCAGAGTCATGCATTTAGTGGGAAAGGAAAAAAAAGAGAATGAATGAATGAGTGAACAAACAAAAGAAAGAATGATAGTTGCAAATAAAGGACATGTGAGCTGAATTTTTTTACAGTAATTAGAGAATTTGATACGTGTGAGAAACAGGTCACATCAGTATTGCCTACAGGTGGCTCACTGTAGTGTATCTACACTATCAGCACTTCTCTAATATTACCCTAGATGTCCTGAGAAGAAAAGCAATAAATTAAAGAATCCTACATTTGACAAAAGGAACAGAGTACAATAAACTTGTCAAATCAATCCCTCATTCTGTTCATCTCGTATCCTGAAGGTAACTATTATCTATCTCTTTTCTAAATCAGCATGCCATCTGGAGCTGGGAGCAGACTGAAAAATGTATTTTCTTTTCTGTTCTGTTTCATGTTCTGTTTTCTGTGGCAGAGGCACTACTCACACTGCTATAAAGTAAGCTCAACATTTCTATTTTAAAGACACTTAGGTCAGCTGACTGTGAATATATTGACTGTAGATAAAAGCAACACTACACAAGTTTTTGAAAATTACATTAATTTTTCTTTATTTTTATGTTGTTATATAGCTATTAGATATAAATATTTTCATTTGGACTTAGGTAATAAACACAGAGAAATTTTAGTGAATCAGTAAGGTTTGTTTCATTCAGAATTTAACAGATAGATTTTTAACTGGATATTTCTGATCATTCTTGCCAGTATGCTTTATTCACTGAGAGGAAATGAGGTTTCATTAGACAATTTTTTAAAATTGATTTTTACAGTAAGCCAACAACTGCTTTTATTAGCAGATTTTTTTCAGATAAACATTCAGTAATAGATTTAGACTGCAGTACTAATTAAAAATTTCACACTTAATTAAATATGAAATTAGGTATTTTCTTACAGAAACTGCTACAAACAGCCATATTAAAAAATAAGTTCTTGTCAGCCATAATGTGACTATAATCTTAAAATGAGACTAAACATTTTTAAAAGTTGATAATTCAATGTATCATATACTGGTAACATTATTTGCTTAACGTCTTAATTAATTTTGGTCATACTATAAATTCACTAAATGTACTGCAAAGTAATCTGAATTCCACTGTGAAAAGAAACCCTAAATAATCCACTGGTTTCAATACAGAAGCTCAACAGCCATTCCAAACACTTGCTCTGGGAATGTTGCAGTTACAGGGATTAAAGACACATTTCAGTAGTCAAATTTTGCCCTTTAAAGGGAGTGCAAAAACTTTCTGGTCAAATACACATCAAAAAAGACAAGTGTCAGTACAATAGGAGCCCAGGATCCTAGGCACCCCAATTCTCAGTCAGGGCCACCTGAATAGCATCTGTAGAGGGTGTTGAGCATGCCAAGGGAATTTGACACTCAGTGAGTTTTGGTGAGCGCTCCATGGACTTGCTTTGGACCTGACAATCCAGGGCCAGGCAGAGATGAAATTTTGGATTCTTAGTTGCTTAGGATAAAACAGTTGGCCAGAATAGTTATAGAAATGAGGAGCCATGCACAAAGAGTCACTCACAATATCCAATGGGCATTAGAACAGCTCAGTGCTGCACAACACTTCATGCGGAATAATTTGATTTCATAGCTAGTCAAAATGGTTTTGGAAAGCTTTGTACCAATCAAGTGGAACAGATATGCTGAAATGGTCCACTCACTTATCAGCTCTGCATCTACATTCTAGCCAGCTAAGAATGTCTGTCTTCATGTCTTCATCTCTAGCCCTTTCATCTGAATACGTGTTTTACAAAGTTCGGTTAATAACACCAGGCATTTATGTATGTTTGCTAGGGGTGGGGGGAAATGTAAAAGGATTTGCTGGTGAAGCAATGAGAGGTGGATGCTCTTGGGGGCTGATTTAATGTTCTGCAGCTGAGCTTTAGAGATAAGAAAATGCTGCACTGCATTACAAAAGGCATTGCCTAGTACAAATAGGCATAAGAATTTCAATAGCATTTCAAAGGAATATTATAATCAGAAGCACGCTAAATCAATTCTTGAATGGCAATTTTTAACTTGCATAGTTCAGATGTTTCTCCTGGCAACCTTCCCTAATGTCATTATCACTTACTAAAATTTGATACCATCTACAACCTGAGCCTGAATTCCTGACACACGCTACCACAGAAGTAAATATTATGCCAGATTAAAGAGTAGCATGTTTTGACAGTTATGCAGACAAACGTTCCTCTTTTACAACAAGGAAGTCTCAGAAAATATGTAAATACTTAGGCAGTTAAATTGTGTGCAACTTGTGTTCGAGGGAAATAACTTACACACATAGCCCCAGGCTATTGCAATGCCTTTGGTTATGTATAGCTCACTCAAACAGAAGACAAAGCAGAAGACATTCAGCTCCTTCCAAGCAACTTCATGCTCATTTCTAACTTGAAGTCATGGAACTTCAGGCTGTGATATTCTCTGATCTCTAGTTCAGTGCATATGAGTGAAGAGCTGCAGCAGAGACCTCACATGTGTTTTGAAGTAAGAAAGTTTTGAAGAAGGTAAAATAATATTTTAGAGATAAAATATTATTTTGAGCCAGGATTCAATCCATCACTAGTGAAATCTATGCTCCTGGGGATATAAAACTTCTCTTCGAAGTTTTGTCCCAAATTTCTCTCAAGTCTTGTCCCAAATTCCCATCCACAGACCCTTCTAGTGGACAGTCTGGCCTTGTATTACTAACTCCAGTGTAAAGGTGCTTGAAATTTTTTTTCTGCTAATTAAAATTTGTTAATTTAAAGTCTCATCACAATTTAAGCTGGTTATGATGCATATTTTGTTTCTTAGGCTGAACTTTTGCTCTAATTTATCCACTGAATCCTACCATATATGTGTGGTGGCTGTGGTCAGAGTTATTTTCACATACATGAGTAAAGGTAGAGGTTCTTCTTAAAAATTTTTAAAAGCTTTTAAAAACTAAGGGGATAAGATAGTAAATTTAGAACATGTATATCATGTTTTTTTCATGTCCATAGGTACATTTTACTATCACATTATTTGGTATTAAGAACAGCAAACTGAAATTTAAATAGTTACATGCCAACTTTCCATCTTTTTTGTTGTGATTTTTATGGAAAGTAAAGAAAAATTACAAAATCCTAATTCATGCTTCACCTTGGTTATGTATCAACTAAGTATTTAGAAACCATTTACACCAGTTTTCATTTTGTTTGTTGGATTCCTTCTTGATTTTTTCTTTCCTTGTTCAGTGGAAGAATTATTAAGTTTATGATGATTATTCTTCCCTCAGGTGAAATCAAAGCACATAAAAGCAGTGAAACTAAAATGTTATACAAGAATGTGTAAAGGTAAGGCTAGTTGATTCAAAGACAACAGATGACATCATGCAGGGAGGATAAAGAAGAGAATCAGATAAGGAAAGTATGAAGTAAAGGGAATTTAGAAGGAATTTATTGCATTATTTTAAATTATTTTTTGGTAGGCACGTCCGTTGAAATTTTACAATGCATCCTTAATTGTCTGTTCAGGGTTGCTCTACTAGGTCAGAACAAAAGACATCTTACTCAGTGTGTTCTAGTAGCAACTAGTGATAGTAAATGTTAGGTAGTGGTCAAACTGGATAGGCCAAAAGAGGCAAGACTGCCACAGCTTCATGCCCCAGGCCCAACCAATAAAGAGTCTGAGCATGTATTCTTCCCACTGGCACACATGGAAACACACGTACAACACGTACTCATGGACACACACAGCCAGCTGCACAGATCAATACAGACACAAACACAGGGCATTCATGCAGTAACAAGCAGCACAATGTCCCTCTGGCCACCCACAATGTACCTCTGTTCCAGGCCAGGGTCCCTCTCCTGCTGATTGGGCTGAAGATGCATTAGTGGGAAATACATCCATATGGACTATGCAGATTCCTCTAGTGACTGTGCTCAGACCCCTCAAAGGTCCAGTATCTGTTCTCTGGATCCTTGATATCTCCTGTTGCTGGTACCTGGACACACGTGCTGCTGAGGCTGCAGCCCCATTCCAGGTGCTGCCCCAGACCCCTTGTAGACCCTCACTCAAACCCTGCGCACATATACATGCACACATGCACACACACACACATGCACACACGCACACACACATGCACACACACATCCCTGTTGGCATTCAGACCCCTTGTTGTCTTCAGCACTTGGCCTGGATCCCCTGATCTCCTCAGTCACAATTCCTCTGGTCATCACACTCACACACTCACACACACACACACACAGAAACCCCTGGTTTCCAAATCACTTCACCTGCTCACCGATTAGTATGGTGGTCCCACGCTGACCTTAGCCCTCACTCTCACTTCTGGCACCCCAGATGTACAGCCCCCAGTGACCCCCCATCCCTACTGCAGCTAGCTGCCACACCTAGATCTCCATACACACATGTGGAACAGAGATTTACAGCTCCTCACCCACAAAAAGGATTCAGAGTGGAACTTGATGAGAAGATGGATCAGACTGAATTGACCAAGTGCAGGACATGACCAAACAAGTGTATTGACCATATGCCAACTGTCTTTTGTTCCCCTTTTCTTCCAGTCTTCCACACCCATTCCTTCTCAAAAGGCCTTGAATCCTCTCTTTTGCCATTTTGATACCTACCCTAAGCAGCACATCATAAGTTACCCTAGTAAGTTCCCCTGGGTAACTTCCCTTACCCCTGGGCTAAACCCCCCAGCCTGAAAGAAGACTTGGAGAGCCTCTGGTACAGAGTCATGGATGGGGACCACTCCTGGAGCTGAGGGTCCCCTGGTACAGCCTGCAGAAGGTTTGGGGTAGGGGCTCTTTTCTCTGAGCAGGTTATTTGGGTTCCAGCATATCCTGCTGTGCCTCTGTTCTTCTGTGTTCTTAGAGAACAGCCTGCAGTCCCATTACCTAGTATTAAACAGGACAAGTTAATAGTGAGCCTTCCTCCTGTCCACCTTTGTATTTTGCAAAAATCATTGATATAGATTTTTCCTGAGACAAAGATTGCTTTCAAATCATTTTGTTCAACTACCAAATATACTTTCTTCCATTAACTCACTTCTTGGTTTTCCTTTATATTCTCCTAAAGAAATATAATATAGATTGTATTCCACAATCTAATGACATATTGTGTGACACAGTACTTAGTTTGGTTTGAACAAACTGTCATTGGGTACTCCTTACTTTTCACAGTCAATGAAAAGTGAAAGGTGATTCTTTATTCCCTCTCATTCATTGACTTGTATCACATCTCTGTCTGTTGTCTTCTTTTTGATACTGACAGTCCCTACCTGCTCAGCATTTCCTTCTACAAAACTGTTCCTTGGTAAAATTTCTCAGATCATTTGGGTTTGTGTTTATTTTCTTTTTTTTTTCTTTTTTTTTAGTTTTATTATATACTCATAAGTCTTGAACTGGATGCATGTAGTATTTAAAATCTGGGTGAACCATAAATCTACATACAAATATTATGTTTTTATTTCATCTCCAAGTGGCATTTGTCTTTCTAAGCACTGAAGAACATGGAACTGGTGATTGCAGAAAATAGCCCATAATATCCCACAGAATTATCTCCTGAATGCTTTGTATTTTCAGAGTGTAGTCATCAGCTACTAGAGTCAATGTGACCAAAAAACCCAGGGAGGTAGGAGTAGATATTTTTTCAGCAATTTATGTTCAATATGATTTTATTGTTCTTCATTTTTGTTCCAGAAGTCATAGTAATATTATTTTAGCACCTTCTTGCTGCTTTCATAAATTACCTCTCATTTAAAGTACAACTCAAGTTTCTTAATAAAGGAAGCCACAAGAACAATCAAAAGTATAACAAATACATGGTATGTTTAGGGATGTGACAGAAATTATGTTTTTCAGATTTCCTAAAGAAGAATTAAAGCCTTCATGAGACACATACCTGGTTTCTACATGGTTTTAGCATCATAAATGTTACCAGAAGTTAGAAAATATCAAGATCCAGATGGGATTTCCTTTAATATATTTAGTGTTGAACCCAAATTTGGACTTCTTAATTTTAATTAAAGGTAGCAATAGCATTCCTTTCTCCACTTAGTCCAGTGAAAGTCAGACTCAATCCTTCCACATTCCTGTTCAACTACAAAGTGTCTGAGTGTCTGCACAGATAACAAGGTACAAGGATAAACTACAGTGGTCTGCTTGTAGGATGAAGATGTATGACAGTTAATAGACAATTGAAAATAGTCTGTCTATATAATCTCATACAACCTAGCTTATGACAGAAATAAAGGGACCTCTCCTTATTTTGGATCAGGGGTTGGCAGTCTCTGCAGAGCTATTGACACACTGCAATTTCACACCACTCAAAATGAACTTACACAAGCTTGAAGTTATTAAAGCTAGCCATGGCCAAATGAGGAAGTCTCACTTACTTCCTTCATCACTTCTCCTTATCTTTTTATTCCTCATTTCTCATGAGGGTACCTCATGGATCCTTGGCTCTGCTTCTTATTGAGACTCTTCACAGAATAAACTCATCCTACCCACAATTTTAATCCCCCGGGGAGGTTTCTCTGAAGTTAGTAAATTGAGTCAGGTCCTGAAGGGGTACCATTGATTCAGAATTGGTTCAAGTGTGAGTGAACCAATTTTCCCCTACACTCTATTCCTCATATTAGAATACATTTTTGGTGACTTTTGGAGGTGATTCAGAGGAATAAACTTTATTTCCCACTATTACTGAGGCTGTATTATTAACATCATATTATGACTGAATTAATTCTAGCCTGCTGCTGCTGGGATAGAGAAACTACAGCCTTTCCTTCCTAGTAAATTTTAACAGTTTCTCACAGCCTTTATCAAAAGCTTTGAGCTTTTGTCTTCAGCTGACTCATTGTTAAAAAGGTCAAACACCCATTCATCATATTCTAGGGAAAGGACTATGACTGGAATGACTGTCTTGGCACAGCAGAGAGCAGACACAAACAGAGCTCTAGAGGGACAGCACACCTCTCCAGACTGCTGCCAGTGCCTGGGAGGGAGGCTGGAGAAGGCAAGATGTCCTTGTTTGCAGGAGGCATGACCTCGCTGAGGAGCTGTGTTGCCAAGTCAAGGAACTGTGTGAGCAGCTGTGCAGGTTGTACAACACCAGGGAACTTCAAAAAGAGATTGACAAGTTCTTCAGAGAGACCCTGCAGAAATAAGGGTCTTACATCTTAATTAGGATGTTAGAGCCCAGTTAAATGGGTAACTAGATAAGTTAAAACTGGATAACTGAGTTCTACGAGTAGTGCCACTGGGCCAGTAAGAACTAGAGCATTGTAAGAGGTCTATGTGGGACCTCTACCCTTTAGCATCTTTATCTGTAGTTGGTTTTAGAAGGGAAATAATCTACAAACAGTAGAGTTTTCTTTGTGCTCTATGTCCTTAAGCTACATGCCTCTTTAAAATTTGACTTAATTTTAAGTGCTAGAATTAAACCTCTGAGGTCAAAGAGTCTTTCTTGGTGTTTAACATCATCATCATGGTCCTGTTTTACATGAAGTAATAAAGAAGAAGATTCTCTAAGAATGTGTCCAATGCAAGTGTGCTTTCTTTATCACAGGTTTTGAAGTAGACCAAAGAAGAACAGGGACATTTTTCTTGTCATTTGTGCTTACAACCTGTAGTCTGAAAAATTAGTGGCAGAGGCAATCACTTGTTTTGAATGATCCACTGTTTCAGAAGAGATTATGCTTTTAGGTCACATTGCTTGAACTGGCTTGTGCAAGAGAGTTTTGAAAGTTAGGTTGTACTAAGTATAAATGAGCAAAAGAGAATTACCAAAGAAAAACCAACCAAACCAAACACCACCACATTAAGATGCTCAAATGCAGCAAATAAAATGAGGCAACCTTTGTAATCTTCAGAGTTTACATTAAGTTCTAATTCTGGCACTCCAAATAGAAAAACACCTAAGAATCTAGTTCCTGGGTATTTGTGATGAGTAGACCCTGGCTGGATGCCAGGTACTCAGCAAAGGTGGTCTGTCACTCCCCTTCTCAGCCAGACAGGGGAGAGAAAATACAGCAAAAGGCCCCTGGGTTGAGACAAGGATAGGGAAAGATCACTCACCCAATACCATTAGAGGCTAAACAGACTCAGTGCACGAAACCTCATTTACTGCCAATCAAATAAGAGTAGAGTAATGAGAAATAAAAGAAAATCTTCCATGCCCATCCCTTTTTCCTGTGCTCAACTTCAATCCCAATCTTGCCTCCCTCCTCCACTCCAGCAGTATGGGGGGATAGGGGATGGGGCTGTGGTCAGCCCATCAGACACTGTTCCTAATGCTCACTCTGTAGTGGGTACTACTCACAGACTTCCTATGCTTCAGGGTGGGCTCCTTCCCAGCAGGGACAGTCCTCCTGAAACTTGTCTAACGTGAGTTCACCCACAGGCTGCAGTTCTGCATGAACTGCTCCAGTGTGGGTCTCTCTCCACAGGGGTCAGTCCTTCAAGGACAGGCTGCTCCAGCGCGCAGCCCCCACAGAATTTCCAGTCCTGCCAGCAAACCTGCTCCAGTGCAGACTTCTCCCTCCACAAGTTCACAGCTCCAGTGTGGGCTTCCCATGGGGTCAGAGCCTCCTTCAGGCTTCCACCTGCTCCAGCATAGGTCTCCTCCACAGGCTGCAGGTGGATCCCTGCTCCCCCATTGTCCTCCATGTACTACAGGTGCACAGCTGCTTCACCATGGTTTGCACCATGGGCTGCAGAAGAGGATCAGCTCTGATGCCTGTAGCATCTCCTGTGCCTTCTTCTGCCCTACCTTGGTGTCTGTGGAGCTGTTTGTTTATCTCACATGTTCTCACCCCTCTGTTCTCTGGCCATAATTGCTCTTCTGCAGTATTTTTTTCCCTCACTTAACTATGTTATCCTGGAGGCACTGCCACTGCCACTGATGGGCTCAGCCCTCGCCAGTGGTGTGTCCATCTTGGAGACGGCTGGCATTGGCCTCCGTTGGACATGGAGGAAGCTTCTCTCAGCTTCTCACAGAAGCTGCCCTTGTAGTNACCCTCTGTTCTCTGGCCATAATTGCTCTTCTGCAGTATTTTTTTCCCTCACTTAACTATGTTATCCTGGAGGCACTGCCACTGCCACTGATGGGCTCAGCCCTCGCCAGTGGTGTGTCCATCTTGGAGACGGCTGGCATTGGCTTTGTTGGACATGGAGGAAGCTTCTCTCAGCTTCTCACAGAAGCTGCCCTTGTAGTCCCCACCACTACCAAAACCTGGACATACAAACCCAATACAATATGGCACACAGAGAGAAGATTTAGAAGTCTCAAACCTGTAAAGCAAAGCTGTGATAGAAATGCTCAAAGACACTCCCAAGACTTTAGAAAACATTGCAACATCTGTAGTCTACCTCTGTTTCTCAAAAGCTCCAGAAGCAGCAGCTGCTCTCAGTCAGAAGTGACCATTAAATATATCTTACAAATTGTGTTGGATTAAATATTCACTGTTCAACAGCAGGCAGGCTATCTTTCCCAAAATATCTGGTAAATATAAAACTCATATGGTGTTCTGTCAGAAGGTAATGCCATGGGTTACAATTATGTATTTGTCCAGAGACAGTTCTGGTTTCGGTTCAGAATTATTTTATATAAACAATATCTTTCTTGGACTACTTTGAAAGCTTACCTCTAAGTTCTGTGACTTTATTATGTTTATTACTTGCTTCACTTTCCTATGAAGCCAAAGGCAAAAACAACATCTGTCAAAGAGAAAGATTTCCAAATCAGGCCTTCTACATCCAGGCAAGCTACATCAAAATAACAGGCCTTGCAGGCTTGGCATCCTGAGAGAGATCTGTGCTTTAAAAGTATTTGGCAGCCATGATTTTTACTGCTTGTCAGCAGCAGATCACTGGACAGATAACCTCAATGAGTAGCTGATTAGTCGATCCTTCGGAAGCCATCCCACACTATTGCCAGCCATGCCAATTATCACCTCTATTTTTTCTCTATGTATGGGGATTTTGGAGAGCTACAACCATGAATCTAAAACCCAGCTGTGTTTGTTCAGTCAGATTTTCTTCTGGCCTAATCAAGGAAAGATTCTTTTGATTCACCAAGAGCTTGCTCAACCACATTTGATTCCTCTTCAGTGGGTGCATTGCATCACCTTAGACACTACTGGACAGAACTGCTTGGTTATGTCTAATCCCACAGACTTTATAAATTACTACATCCACTACATGTAAATTCCATTGATTAGCAATTTTATTGCAGGGTGTATTGCAAAACTATTGAGAAGACTGAGGAATGACTGGGACTTCACAAGCATAGTGAGAATTCTCTCTCTTTAAAGACAAAGTCTTTGATCTTCAGACCTGCCTGAAATAGGAGTGTGAGTTGGAGAAAACTGGATAAAGGTCAATTACATAAAAAAAGGAAAGGAGGCAAATAGGTGGAAAATATCTACCCTTAAATAACAATTAGAACTGAATGAAATTTGTAAGACATATCTAAAGGCTATGCTGGAATCATGCATTTCCTTCTGATTTGCCCCTCCTGTGTCTAATAGCAAGTTTCTTTTTTATTTTCTGGCACAGGCTGGTTGAAATGTCTTTCATCCTCTGTAGCTGCTAGCCATTTTCTCTATAGTTGTTCCCATTTCTTGGGTTTCTCTCTCATAGGTAGAATTATTCTTGCATACTTTTGGTTTCATTAGTGGCAGCATTGCCTTTGAGACCCAACAGTTCTGTCTCTGCAAGCAAAAGGTTTCCTTTGCAGAAATATCAGCTCCACAAATGCCAGCTCCTCCAGCACCTGTAAACACATCCCAGAAGATAGAATTTTAAAGACCTTTTCAGTCTAAATCATCAAAGCTTCATAATCAGAATATTGCTTTCTCCTGGGTTTGGGTTTGGTTTTTTTTTTTTTTTATATGATATAGAGCAATAGTTGGTTATGGAAAACTAAATAGCACATCTTTATTTCACCCTGAATATAGTTGTAACATGTAAAAGATTTTTTTGTACATTTCAGTGATGGAAAATTGTTTCATAAAATGCATGCTAGACTGCCATTAAAAAAAGACTGACATTTCCTACAAATACATGCAAACCATACAGGAAGTTCTGGGAAAACAAACAAAACCAAACAAACAAACAACAACAAAAAAAAAAACCACACACAAAAAAAACCCCAAACAACAACAAAAAAAAAACCCACCAGAAAATTTGGCCTTTCTTATTTTATGCTAAAGGTGTTATGGCATATGAATTTCTGGTTTAAAAAAAAAATATTTCAAATAATGAGGAAAATCTTCCCGTGGCATTTAAGCATTTTTTTTGCATAAGTCCACAGGATGCAGACCAATCTCTGGGCCAAGTTCTGAAATTCTTACTTGTTTCTCCAGAAAAGATACAATGCATGCCTTCTGCTTTTGCATTGCCAGCTGAAAGAGGAGTCAATTTCCACAGAGTATAACCATGAATGAATTGAAAAAGAATTTCAGAAAAGAAAAAAACAAGGGATCTGACTACCTGTGAGCAAATGCCAAGAGAACATGAAACCTTAGAACATATCACATTCAAATGCACATTCAAAGCAGATAATTCAAATTTCATTAACTGGCCAAGATTTTAACATTCTTTGTCCCAATTCAAAGTACTGATTGTAGCATACAACTTCTGTCAAACAGAGATTTTAACATGGAATGTCAATAATCTCTGTTTCAACTAGGAAAACCAAGCTCTTCACAGAACAAAAAAGCTCTCATTCTTAAGATTTTGGCAGACCACTGTCTATGGCAAACTGCTAATAGCAGTATTAATCTGTCCCCTGACAGAAGGATAGGTAGTACATTGTCATTTCATCCCCATCGAAGAGCATAAGCCAGGCCTCAGATCCTCTGTAAATTTTTTGGTTCCTTTTTTTCACATAAAGAAAAGATCTCCCTAAAGATAAAGAGACTTTGATACTGGAGAATTTTAAGCACTTCCATGTCTACATCTCTTTGTGGAAAGAACATCATTCCCACTAACCTCAAACCTTTCTGTCCATTATTGCAGTAGAAGACATAGGAATGTGTCAAAAGCTGATCACATTTGTTTTTTGAAGAAATGTATCTCAGTTTTAGGTGTTATCTTTAGCCCAAAGATAGCTTTTGTTTTCACTCTCAAATTATCTCAGGTGCTAAATGTTAATCATATCTTTCTACTTCAGTTTTGTTTCTTAATAGCTTGCCATATTGTCTGGTTGGAAATTTTTAAGTGGTTTAAAAAAGTTACAGTCCATGGCTGTTAGAACTAATTGCAGGGTGAATGTGAAATCTGTACATTCTTTGATGAAGGTATCACAGTGTGCCATGCCCAAATGATTTCAAGACTCATTTACTTGGTTTTGAATCACTTTAAAATTTTCAGGCAGTTTTGCCATCAATTCAAAAGGAAAAACTGCTGATTCTAGTAATCTGTATAGAAGTACTAACCTTTGGGATTTTCCGTTGACAAAATTGTTACAGACTGGATTTGTATACTCTGCAACACTGGATTTTATCTACATCTTCTGAAGAAGCTAAGATTCATAACACAACCATTTAAGAAGTCCTACATATTTTAAGACAACTTTTGTCTCAAATAGATGTGAGATCAAATCATTAACCTATCCTTCTAGGTGATGCTAGGGTACCTCCTTTCTCAAACGGAAAAGTAAGAAAATTAAATCCTAAAATAAATCACTGCCCTGGCTCTCATATTTCTCCTCCTGTGAGTACTCTGCTGTGAGGCACACTGCTGGCTCACATGCACTGGTGAGACCCTGGATGTCCTTACAGAAAAGGAAGCCTCCTTGTCCTAATGTCACATTGTTTGTTCATGGTAGAAGTATCCTTCACCCTACCACTATTGTTGAGCCTCCAGAGTTAAGCTGCCTACAAGTGTGTTGTCTAAAGGGCAACCCATCATCATCAACACTGTTATTAACATTAATCATAAGAATGTGCAAAACCTAAGTTTTTTTATTAGTTCAGGTGATCTACCTTGAATTCCCACAAATGCTTTGCAGGCTGAGGTCACTATTTGTGCATTCAGTAAATCTCAAAGGGCAAAACAATGTACCTTTTAAGTCCTCATCAGAACAATAATCATTTTCAGAGCATACAAGTATTTTCAAATGCCTGAGAAGGAAAAGTGGGAATGCTGGAGCCTGTAAGGTTAAGAGAGAATTTAAATCATTATCTGGATTATTGACCACACCAGTTATAATCTGAAAAACGGATGCCCTTTACACAGCAAAACAGCCTAAATAGCAGACACTCAGATTCTTATTAACAACATTCAGCTGCAAAATAAAATAAACTATTCAAAGGAAATACTGGGTTTTGGATTGCATCTTTCATCCTCTATCTATAGAAATTCAAATGTTTGATGAATTTGTTTCAAACATTTGATTTAAATGTTTGAATTCCTCCAGAATATGAACTAGGTATTACTATAAAGCCTTTAGTCAGATATGGTGAGCTAATTCAATGATGATACTCACAACTATGTGGAAAATTATTGAGAAATCCCACTACATAGACTAACAGGAAATAACTTGAACAAAGAAGCACCTGTTTTAAGAACTGCAGTATAAGATTGTCACAGTTTAAATTGTTGACTGGAACTGAATTTGACACAATTCCTAGAATGTACTGTTCTTTCTTCCTCAAGTTGTTTTGACATTAAAATATAATCATTTCCTAAAATAAGGGAGATGTTTGGTGCCCAGGAATACTGATGCAATTTTGGGGTCAGGGATGGGGAGGAGAATGGTGATAAATATTCATTAAGGGATTTTCTTTTTAAAATCATAGTTTTACCATCCTAACTTACAGGGTAAACAAATGATCTTGCCTTTTCCTGAGCTTTCTACAATTAAGACTCAGTGAAAGGCTCCAATAGTTTTAATTTACAAGCACATGCAATACAAAGTCTTTGAATCCTGAAGTTTTAAAAATTCTATCTGGCAAGTCTACTGCAATTTGAGATTAAATTGCCAACCACTAACTGTGGCAGCTCTTATTGCTTCAGGCACTGACTTGAAAATCCAAGGAATGTATCTTCTGCCAGAAAAGGATCTTATCCTATAATAAGGGTTCATCATTATGGTATTTTTATGCTACTGAATATAGCATATTCTTTTTAATTAATATTTGGACTCCTGATATATAGTTTTCGTCTATGACTCATTTAAAACAATGTCTCTTCATTTAATAAAATAACATTCAGATTCAACTTGTATTTAATACCTACAGATAAAGCATTAAAGCCTCCAGGCAATGAATAAAATTGGGGTGGTAACAGAAAATGCCTTGAACTTTACAATCTGATCTGGAGTTTTATCTGAAGGAAAGCAAATTAGGATTATATCACACTATATCAGCTGTGACTGTCTAGCTATTAGGCATAGTTTTGTCTAAAGTAAAGTTGAATGGGTACCTAGTTCAGATAAAATAATGTCCAAACTGACTTTTTGTTTAGTGTTAAAATTAAAATTCTTCAAGCAATTTACCTCAATCTACCTACCTCAGGCATCTCTAACTTGTATTGAGAAGGCAGCAAGGAAAAGATATTATTGTGAAATTTTCTGAAATATTACTGAATCAATCTTTTTAGGTAATTCTAAAAATTGTACTTACTCAAGTTCAAGTCTTTTTATTCCGATTAATGGATACTTCCTTGAAGAAAACTTTTAAATTATTTAATGTTGTGTTCAATCTTGCTTTAAATTGGAGTTCTTTGGAAAATTCTCAATTCAGTGTTTATCCTGTATTAACTCTAATTCATATTTTACTAACATTACTGAAATATGTCTAGCAATTTTTTTTCATAATCTTCTATATTCTTCTTCTTTCCATATAATGTACAGTATAAGGTGCCAGAAGTTTTCCATGAAAAATGGAAATATCAGGACATGTGAGCACCTCAGCCTTTCTTAGTGTTAGACCCTCCCAGCCTTTCTTCTCTTAATGAAAGAATGTGTGTTCAGCACTGTAATGCAATCTGCCTTGCTGCTCCTTATTCAGTGAAACCCTCACAACTCCTACTAGAAAAGCTGCAAGGAAGAATTTTAGCTAACCTATTACCTCTTTCTTGAAATTTTGGAAGGCAGACTCTCATGATTTCTGCTTCTCTAATCACAAAGCAAAACAATAGAGATGCTGCTGTTCTGGTAAAATATTGGCAGGTGGACAATGCAAACAAGAGTTAACATGAATTTATAAAACACTTCAGCAAAAAAAAAAAATCACTTCCAGAGTGGAAAACCACTTCAATATTATGTCATGTATCTTACCTACGCATTTTTAATAGTAAAATATACTGATATTAGCTAAAGAAGAAGTAAATGCATTGTTTATAGAGTGTTGCTTATGTTCCATATTAAACTGGCAAAAATAAAGTAGTAATTTAATATAATTTCCTGAAGAACAACGACTCAGTTCATCACACTGTCCTAGTAACTCCTCCAAGCTGACTTCTGGTGAAACTAACAGGAGGCAAAGACATCGTAAAGACATTACATATCCACAAACTTTACAGAGGTAGGCCAGTAGTAGAGGAAACAGATCTTATTAATGCACTATTGAAGAACTTTCCATTTACATTAAGGAAACAGTGGACACAAATAAATTACTAGTTCTGATGCTTATGTAGCAACTTTTTGATGTTTCATTATCAGACTTCAGCAAAGTGACATCAAAATACCAAATATCTCATTGTCTAAGTATGCAAATATTTGAGTGTTGAAGTTCTCTTACATGTTAAGTTTAGAAATTTAGTGCAGTATTTTATGTACATGGTGTGTCACGTGTTTGAAATTGAATGAGGAATTGTAATGGCAGTCATATCTTAATATATTACATAATTTTTGAATCAATTAAAATGCTAGGGAAACAGTCACCCTTTAAATAAATACCTTTATAGGATATGTTTTACATTCAGAAATATCACTATGAATTTTATCAGTCGAGAAAGAGGAATTAATCAAAGTAACTGATTAACAGGAATTATGTGATGTCTCTTATCTAACCACTCTGCATTTTTATGCACTTTCAGCAGCACACTGGTACTTCTGTGGGACATCATTACCTGTGCTTACAGCACATCACAGAACTGCAGGAATGTGCAGCTTCAAGGACTGATGGATCATAACCATCAGATTAGGGTACTGTGGAGATCTTTCTGAGGCCTACACCTGGTAGCCTTATGAAATCCTATGTGCAAAGGATTTGAATTTAAAAAAGAGCAGGGGTATTGCAGTTCTGAACCACACACAAGAATTAATTTTAGGTAGAGCAGATTCTACTCTCACTTGAGGTAGTTATCATGAGCCAGTATTCAATAATTTCATCTGTAACTGAGAACATCAAATAATTGCAACCTATTTCTCAGAAAAGACACTTGTACTTCAAAAAATGTGATTGATAATAGAGAGCTTGATCTCAAGGGATTACCAGTGTTCAGATGTTTTCAAGCCACCACCCTAGACTAAAAGGGGAAATATAAAAATAAACTGATAAAATTTACATAACTCTTTTTAGTCATTTCAAAGAAACACAAATAATCCAGTTCCATGAAATTTCTGATAGATAAATTATATAGTAATAATTACAGAAGGAAATTAATAACCAGAAAAAAATTCAAAGCCCCACAACACAAGATATTTTGAGGCTTGTTCCAGTGTGAGCTACTGTTACAAGATGAAACCCTTCTCAAACATATTTTCTGAGTCATATAATAAATATTTCATCTGAGACATAATTTACCAAAATATGGGATTATATGGAAAGTATGTGAAATGTACACAAGGCAAGGCCACTAAAACATAAGCTTCTTGTCTCAACAGGATTTTTCAAGCTGGCCTAAATCTGGTATCCTGACACTGATTTCTTAAGTGGAATCTATCCAGAGGAGGATCTGGGCCACACATTTTAGTCTTTTTTCCTTCAATGTAGAGAAATTTTATGCACCTGTAAATCTCAACTGCAAAGTGATTAAGACTGAAGTTTGTACAAAAGATTCGTGCAAAGTTCATCATTCAGTGGTCTATGAAAGAAAGTCTTCACAAATTTCTTGTGGTGTTCTTGAATGCAGACTACTGAGAATTGAGATTGATTTGATTTTAGCTGTAAGCATATTTGCCAATTCTGATTAAAAAACCCAAGAGGCTAACTAAAAACTAAGAACACCTTGATGTACCTTATGGGCAATACAAAAGCTCTTCAGATTTTGAGGAGCATTAAACTTTTATATGAAGTCTGTGCTCGAAGTTTCCTCTGACCCCTCTTTTTATCTCTGTAAAAATATGATTGACTCATCTGTAATATGCACATTTATTATGCACCTTATGAAGGTTTAAATGACATAATGCTCTTCAAAGCAGTTTAGAAAGCTCTAATTTTTCCTTGGCAAATACACATATAAATAATCATGTGGGGTCTGATTTAACCTTTTGTATTCAAATGCTGATGCATCAGAGAAAGAAACAGATCACAACTGGCAAAAGTGCACATCCAGGATAATTGGATTATTTTAATTATGTTCACTAGGATTCCTCATAAATCTCTCAAAATTACTACTTAAAATATGTACCATAAAAGAGCAAAAATCTGTTTATATCTAAAAAAAAATCAGGCTGTAGTGTATGTAAACCCAAGCTGCATTGCATATTTATCATTAGTCATTCACAACAAAAAACAACTATACTTTTCTGTCCAGTTGATTTGGTTTTGGATATTTAAGGCTTTTGCTAATTTAAAATTATCTTTTCCAAAAATCTTCACATTTCTTTGATTAATAGATGTTATTTCACAAGACTTGTATTAGAGTACTCATAGTTTCTTTAATCTTTGCAGTTTTGGGCCTAAACTTGTTCCCATTGAATTTAATATGTTTCACCTAAAGAATTTTTCCTCCCAGGTGCTTAAATCATCATTCTCACAACTCCCTGAGCGTAGTTCAAATCTTCTTGAGACTGACTGCATGATTTAAATTTCAACCTCCATTGAAAGGTAGGGCTCACAAATCAGTCCTTTTCTTTTCCTCCTGTTATCCTCTTCTTTAGGTTTTAGAGCCCTGCAAATCTTCCAAGCCTGACAAGATCTCTGTGGAGCAAATAGAAGCTTAGCAGCAGTAGGCTGATTTTTTCCTTTTTTCATTGCCTTCTGTAGGTTTGAAGGCAAAAACAGCTCATGAGCCACAGGCTGCAAACTCCAGGTCTAAATTCCTAATGGAGTGGGAGTCTGAGCCCTTTCTCAGATACCAACTTGCCCAGCAGGCAAACGTTCTCACACCTGGTTGCAGCCTGAACTTGTTAGAGGGTCTCATGCACCCAAATTCTCTCTTGCATCATTCCTCTGCATCAGGCAATGATTCTCAGACACACAAAAATCTACTACAGCCCAGTTTACCAGCAAAAAGATTGGACTCTGCACTTCTGAAGCTTAGCTGATGGCAAGGAGAGAGTCAACAATACAAATGTTACTTTTTTTCCCTAATCTTCTATATTCTTCTTCTTTCCATATAATGAACAGCCTAAGGCGCCAGAAGTTTTCCATTAAAAATGGAAACGTCAGCACATGCGAGCACCTCAGCCTACAAGAGTGTCATGGTAAGGACTCAGGGGGCACAGACCCACTTTCTGGCCCCTGTTTTGTTGCACAGGGTCATGTTACATCTCTTTCTGTGCGCATGCATTCTGGATTTGTGTGGTGAGGGACAATTTAGCCAATTGCTAACTCTGGGTTAAAGAAACACTGTCCAAAATGATGTCTGCAGTTAGAAGGCTTCCTCACACAGAATGTTTGTGTTATACACTTCCCGTCATGCACTCCAGAATTTTTCTTTCTTATCATTACCTTTTATTAATCTCACTCTTCTGTATTTCAGTATTTTGAAGTCCTCCAAATCTGAGGAGAAATCCATTGCAGCCATTACTTTAAAAGAGCAATTAACAATTATAGTGAGATAAAAACAACTGAACTCAGAATGTTCTTTGTATATAGCTGTTACAGCATAATATTTATTTCCTAGTTCCCTTGTCATATAGATAAATTCAGAGCTTAAACCTATTTTTGATATTTCTAGTGATACCAGAATGTCCAAGAACTGTGGACATTAAAAAGTGTGTTTCATCATGTGAAGACGGGAAACAGGAACGAGTGGTGAACCATACTTTCTCTTCATTCCTAACTGAAGGGAAATAATTATATTTTTGCAATGCATGTTGCAGTATTAATCTGGACTGACACCAATTGGACCTCATGGACAAACCACAGGTGACTCCATGACACACATCCAGGCCAAAGTCTGTGGTGTTCTGCAGCTGGAGCTCCCAGAGAGTTCAGCCTTCCACTCTCCACTCACATGCTGTGGGTGTGATGTAATTAAAAGGCTATAAATATGTCTTCTAGAGTGACCATGTGACCATATGCTTTTCACCAACATAATACATTCTTGCATTCTCATGGTGCCTATCAGCAGGTAATTAAACATTTAAACACCAGTCAGGACATTTTATACTGTCAAATTCTGGTGCTGAGTTTTGCAGCTCTAGCAGCACCACTTACAGGAGGCAGATGTCTCTTATGGAATTTGCTCTCATGTGCTCCTTGCCAGATCCCAGTTTTATTGACCTTCAAAATGCAACATAAATCAGCACATATTGTTTTGTTTTCATTTGCAGCCTTTAGGGAGGTTTTGTGTTTCATACCAAAGCAGCTGCAGCAGTTCTGTGAAGTGTATTGATGTTACTGCTGTGCTCTTTTTAAGTCATATTAGTCTTTTGTGGCAGCAGCTGTCAAAGTAGTATCAGCTATATAAGTAATGAAACAAATAATTAGATCTGATTTTTGCTATAAAGATAGCATGAAGTTTAATAATCTGGCCTCATTGGTGAGTTTGCTCTGCAGCATCCAACAGACAACAGCTGTTGATATACAAAATGAAATAAAATGGCAAAACTGTAATGGAATCCTTTCTGATCTAAGAATCACTGAAGTGGGTTATAACTAACTGCTGTTTCTAGCACATCTCTGTGGTCTTCATCTAAATGCATCAGAAAGACAATATGTCAGTTTAAATTCCACTACAAAATACAGTTTGAAGGTCTCACTGCAGAGGCTTACATGTTCTAATTAAAAAAAAAAAAAGCCAACATAAACCTGCATTGTCTCTCCTAAT
This sequence comes from Urocynchramus pylzowi, assembly GCA_013397555.1. Lineage (NCBI taxonomy): Eukaryota > Metazoa > Chordata > Aves > Passeriformes > Fringillidae > Urocynchramus > Urocynchramus pylzowi. The sequence continues at coordinate 2,525,404 of VZRH01006717.1, read as the reverse complement.
TCAAGACAGGTGTCTACTGTAGTAAGCACAAGATGACTGGACCCTTCAAGCAAAAAGTGCAGTGCTCTCTTGCAACAGAATAGGTGTTTCCAACATGAGTGATCTTCCATTTGACCCTTATGATGACCAGCCCTGGTTCATAAATAAGGAAATGTCTTAATCTGATCATTCATCTCATGAACAGGGAAAGGTTGACTCATTTGACCTTGTAACATTACAACACTGAGGAACACAATGGCAGATTATGCTTTGTTCTCAATGCAGAATTCAGGCTGAAGAGATTCAGTCTTTCAACAAAACCTGGCCATGGACCTCAAAACAATCTGAATCTTATTTCATGCCTTTTTAAGGCTGTGCTGAATTGTACACACAAAACTCACAAGTGTTGTTTTTGCTTTGAGACTGTTTGGCAACACATAATATTATTTTATGTCTCTATTTTTGCACTTGGAGCTCAGGTAAGGAAATGGTCTTTAAGGGAAAAACCCTGTAAAGTTTCCCATTACATAGATAAAAAGAAATATTTTTCTATATCAGCACTAGTAGGCTGAAGTGTGAAGTGAATACAGTCTACTGGTTTGGAAAGACAGAGCACACTCATTCCTTTTGCCAGGGCACAGAATTTGTAAGGTAAACCTCTTAAGGGAATCTCAGGAAATGTTCATCCCAGTTCTATAATCCATGAATACAGAAGACATTGGCCATGGGGAGCTTGTGATTTTGCTGTATATTCTGTGCAGAGATCATCTCTAAAAGGAAGGAAAGATGAATTGTCAGATGAGTGAGCATGTGAGCTTACAATCGCAGCTGGGTAAGGTTCGAGACAGATCTGAGGTGAAAGTTTGTCATAATTTCAAACCATTTTCATTAAGATTTTATCTGATCTGAACATGGAGAACAGCTAAGAATAACTTGACTATATCCTTAATTCTTATTCCCCAACAGGTTTTCCATCATTGTTTTAGAAAATGAAATTAATTAAATTAACCCATCTGCTTCGATGGAGTGATGCTTCACAGAAATGTGAAGAAATCCTAAGCAGTAACAAAAAGGAAAGGTCATACTACCTGAGCAAAAGTTACTATATAAAAAGACAGACTTCACATATTACAAATATACATGCTTCAGTAACCACTTCTGAGTTAATTCCTCAGAAGTGTCATTTTTAGTATTCAATAAAGAGTAAGCAATACTGATATCTAAAGATTTTTATACAAATATATCTTTACTTTGATATTTTTAAAGTAAAGTTGTATGCAACACTTCAGTTAGTTACAGAAATGTTTCTACAGTTTGTTAATATGACGTATAAGTAAATACCTTTATCTAAAAACTGAATCAGAGGCAGTGTCGCATCTGTGTGATGCTGTGTGTTCTTTAATGTACACTTTAATGTACATTACATTACAGTCTTCCAGGCTGAAAGTGCAAAATTCAATTATTTAGAGGCTACTAGGAATGAAATTTTCAAAGATGTGTAAATAATTTGAAAATTTACAGTCAATAATACTCGTATGACATAGTCTGTATATACACGGGTGTAAAGAAGCATGTTTATCACCTTGCACATGTTCCTGGACAAACATCAGGTTCAGACCAGAAGCCAGGTTGGTACATTTGTATTACACTGCATTTCTCCTTGTCTGTCCTGTCAGAACAGGCAAGCAGCCTTGGCCCACTTTTACTGTGGACGCTCTGCGGGATAGGGATGGTTTCCCTGCTGCTATACGGGTGCACGGTTAGCCCAGTGCTTAAAAGCACTGTCTGTCCAAAGCCCAAGAGCAGCTCCCAGCGCAGGCGAGCCTAGCAAGAAATAGCGATTTCTCAGCTCTAAGTGATTCAGCTTATTAAGTGATTTAGTCAGCTCATTAGATTTTAATCTTGCTAGGCCTCGCAGTACAGATCTGAAGAGAGAGGAGAAGGAGCCGTATGGGGTTCCGCAGGTGTAGCTTTATTCGGGTCTTCGGTGGCAGCTATCTGCAAAGGGTTCCAGGGACGTCTCTTCTGACTAACTGGGCAAAAGTAGGGGTTTTTATAGGGTTTAGGGGGATTGGAAACTGTCCAATGGTAAGGGTCCAAGGGAAGTAGCCTATAGCTTTACAGATAGATAAGCAAGGGTCTGAAGATGGAAGAAGGACTTCTTTTTGTCCTGGTCAGCATGACTTGGCACTTTAGGCTGCTGACCGCCAAGGCCTTGTAGGCCCCATGCCTGCTACAGCCCGCAAGAGCCCAACATGGTGCTTGCCTGATCAGACACAAGCACAGGCAGAGAAGGAGATTCTGACCGTGTGGCAGCACACACCTTCAGCACTGCTGAAAACTTTGGCCAAGGCTTACACAGCTCCCAGCTGTCTTTCAAAATGCATTCCCTTGTGGTGCTTGAGTGCCTCCCCAAGCTCCTGTTTGCCCTTCAGCCAGCAGTTATTCTGCAGGGATAAACTTACTCTTATCTCTCCCCAGGCCCACCATTGGTAGGGAAGGAGGCCAGTAGCAGCTATAGGTGGTCTGTGGACACAATCTAGCATTACATGCACACAATGTTCCAGGTTTGGGGTTATACAAGGTTCCCATGTATCCAAAGGACTCTTCAATAGGTTATTATCATACCAATAATAATTTGTAAAAAAGAATGTTGGCAAGTAATTTAGGTATTTATCATAATTCATAAAAATGAAAAAAAAAAATACCCACAGATAATTAAGTAAAGGGATGTTTTACTCACACAGCATTTGTCAACAAACAGATATAAGACCATGAAACCTAAATTGCATTAAAGATCAATGTTGATCTGTTTTAATAGCTATTAAAAGGCTTATATAACACACAACAGTAAATTAAAACTTAGCAGAGGCTTTCTGAATTTTCCTGCACAGCTCTAGAATTGTCCAGGCCTATGTTTAATAGATATTCAGCCAGAAACAAAGTATTTTTTTTCTGTTAAATCAATCTCCACTCAAGATCTAAGATGAAGGCACAAAATGGTACAGTGTAAATTGCTCTAGCATAAGGCAGTAAGTACGGAAGTATGAATGTTCTTGGTTGTGATTTTGTGGCCCTGCACAGATACCATCCTCATAAACAGATCAGTCTCTCAGCTTATGGTTATTGTTCTGAGATAATATGACATGACAGGTCCAGATGTTTGGAACTTGCAGCAATTAACAGAATGGGAGCAATAAATTATGCTAAAGGACATATTTAATTCAATTGCTAGTGTATCTGGCACTGTCAGAGCTATGGAATTTTTAGCTGAGTATAATACAGAAACCATTTCGTGCTCCAGCAACCTTTGGAAGTGAAGTGTGTGAGGCAGAGGGCATTGCTGCAAAGCTGGTATCCTTTCTATCTGTTAGTCAGCAATCTCTGTATTGCATTGCTATCAGATGTTGTATTAGTCTGGATTTTCCTAGTCTTGAAATAATTAGCAGAAAAATTCTTTATAAAAAATTCACTCATGTTCTTCAAACTCAAGCTCTTTCATCCCATTCTGAATTTCAGAAATCCGTGTAGCACAAACCTCTGAGAGCATGGTATGGACATTGTCTGTTGCACCAAAGCCAACTTTTCTGAAGAATACATTGCATATCTATTTCCTATTCATTCACCCTTTATGTCAAGTTAATCCATGAAGACCATTCATCCAGTAATTACTGATCTAAGTACATTTTATATACCTGTGGACTGTGGCACCATAAGACAACAATGTAAGTTTTATTGTTAGAGCCATTAAAAGTGAGCTGCTTGTTTTTTCACATGATTAAGGGGAATTCTCAGTGTCCCTCCTAAGACATAACTCTTCTTACATAAAAACCTGCATATGTGTATATATTTGTCTGTTTCAAGTTCTGTCAGAAATAAGGGCTTATTGAATGGCCTGAGCCACATGCATGTCAGGAGACATGAAAAAGGAGTCTTATTTTTATGGTGGTGATCCTGCCAACAATCATCAAACTCTGTGCTATTTTAGCTCTTCATTCTCAACATATGATAGGCTCAGCTGTATCTTACAGCTAACAGCACTATTTAACAGACTCGTTTACATTATTCTTCCATCTGGAGTGATGGGTGTTATAACAGACCTTTTCCACTACCTTTAGAACTGAAAAAAACCATCTTGTCAGACCACATTTCCCTGCCTTCATCTCCTTCCTCTGTGTTTGAAATTGTGTTTCCTCTTACAATTTACTCTTCTCATTCACTAGTTACATAATAGTAGAAAGACAGTTAATTGAAGAATGGCAAATCCAGTTTATTATTCTGCACAGCTTCTTAGCTTCCAGCAGGTCTGCTGACATTTTTAAACATTTGTGCATAAGGCCTTACTGTAGATCACTCAGAAGAGCCCAGATATTTACCTGGCTCAGAATCAAGCTGTTCTGTTTTCATCAGGGATGAGCAAGTCAGGCACCATCAAAGGCCTCTGCCTTACCTCAGTTCCTCCAGTACTTTATAAAGGATGTGATATCAAGGACTTCTTTAGCAATAGAAATAGTATTCTTTGGTATTTAGAGTTATCAAAGACTGTGTATTCTCGATCAATATTTTCTTCATAAAACATAACATTCTATATCTACTGAACAGTCCATCCCTCAAATCCATATCTCCTGTTCAGAGAAAAGGATTTTGTGTGAGAGAATGTCCAAGGCCTTACAGAGTTCTAAGTAAATGACATCTGCGTCATTGCTAGATCATCAGCGTCATTCATTTCCTAGCCTGTATCAAAAAAAAAAAAAAAAAGTTTAGTTGAGTTTAGTTTCTACTCCAAGACTTAAATCATTACACTGAAATATTGCTTAAAAATTGAGGCTGACTCACTGAAATAATCTCCCAGTTTGTCTGTGAATCAATAATTTCTCACTGAGACAGTTGTGCAACAAAACTTGTGGGGAAAACATTACACAGACCTGACTTCTCTAGCTTAATTCTGAGAATCAATGTGACAATACAGAAGTTCTAAGCTCAACATACATCATATCTGCAGGCAGGCAGGCATCCTACCTCCATTAGGCAATTTCCCACTCAAAAAATCATAAAACAGATACATTTACTGTAATGTGCCAGACAATTTCATGATGTTTTGCTATTTATTATTCTCCCTATTGTTTCTAAGTAATATTTTTTTCCAGGATATCGCTTGGAATCCATTTCCTTTTTAAAATCATCCATATTTCCAAAGATAATTATTCACCCTTCAGATACTAGTTTTAGTATTGTTTTAAGAATGCTGGACTAATTTTCATTAACAGACTTCATTCACATGCAATGTGACCGCATTTATTTTATCTGAGCACCTTCAACCTGTTACTTATGTATTCACGATCATTTTCTGTTTCCTTTTGAAAGTATCAATATAATAAATTTTTCAATTACATGTAATGCTTGAAAATGGAAACAAAGAAATAATTCACTCCTTTTTCAATATCAACTGTACTTCACACATCTGTCCTGCTAAATGAATATTCGGTTTTTTTCCTCTCACAGGAAAATTCTAGAACTTTGTCACATCATATGCTGTTTCTTATTTTTACCTCCTGGGGAAATAATTCCCTACTATACTAGTATGACCCCTGCTTTCATTAAATGACAGCACTTCTTCACTTTCTTCCCTGTCAGTTTGCCTTCCCAAAGACCTTTACGTATCAGCTTCTCATGTTTTCTAAAGGTGATTTCTCAAGTAGTTTTTTGAGAGATATGTACTTAATGACTTCTTTACTTTGGAGTAATAAACTATTTCAGCATATGATAATTTCCTTTTAGATTAGCATCAGTTCTTTCCTAAAGAAGCGATCCCTCCATTGGCATTAGCCTCACCTTCAGCCCCAGAGAGCCCATGAGATACATCATTAAGCACCTTGAGATTATTTATTTGTCAAGAACGAAATCTCTTGTATCATCTTGGAGTTGTAGAAACAGTACCAGTCTAGAGTGAAATGTATTTCTATAAGAAGTTTGTATATTGCATTCTTCTCGCCAAACTGTGAAATTCCATAGTCCTCTTAAATTCACTATGTTAAATGTGATGACCAAGATGGAGCTCAATATCCCCCTTGATAACCCCTGACTTATATCTCAATGCAACTTCCTGAGAAGTTTTTCTTCCTTTCTCATCCTTCCCACTGTTTATGAACAAAAGGATGAAAAGGGAACTTTAAAAAATAATGACTCTACAGCCACTGAAATACTAATTTTACCAAAAAATAAGACTAGGAGTTCAGTCTTAAGCTCCACAGCAAGGCTGACTATTCTATCACCTTGGTATCTGGTGAATGGCATACACTGGCCATCAGGGAAAATCAGAAGTTATATCCAAGTCCAAATGGCCATATTTTCAAACATATGACTTTCTAGTTATATCAGGTCAAGAGGTACCATTTGCTCTTTCACCAGGGAAAAGCCTCCTTCTGACTCATGGTTCAAGGATCATAACTTCTGTAGCAGCAGATTTTCCTGCTCCTTCCTCAGAGTCACTCTCCTCCTTGCATACCTTGCATTGCCTTAGCAGCACTTCTGAGGCATAGGCTGAGGAAAGATGTGAAAAAACCCCAACACCCCACTCACAGCCCCCATCTTGCCCTAGGCTACATGTTTCTTCATATCTCTGTACTGATTGGCAAGCCTATTCCAACTGGAGAGGTAACCATGCCATTAATTAACCATTTCTGAGCTAAGCAGATGTGCATTGATTTGGAACTGTAAACAGACACATACCTATCTCAAGATGTGTATATACAAAGGAGACGTACGCACATTTTCATACTGCATAACTCCCCCTTGAACGCTGAAGAATTCTCTATTCTGAAATCAGGTCTGCCTCAGTTCATGCACCCATGACAACTGTTTAGTTGGAGCCTCGTTTTACTGTCCTCTGCCTTTTCTACAATTATGTGGGAATCAGTTTTTCACTATGTTTTGTAAGGCAGTTTTTCTTGCAAAGCTCTAAATAAGTGTTTTCACTCCGTCACGTCAACATCCTAATTCTTTCCAGCTATATTTTTCTATTCTTTCAGTATGAAACATATCATAGTTTCATGATCAGAGGATATAGAGGATATAGTGGAAGAAAACCAAACCACAATATTCTTTTGAAATGCTGCTAAATTAACATTATTTGTTTTGGACTGAATTGTCGCTGACTACTTTTAAATCAGTTTCTCTGCACCTCCCTGAAATCACAGTGTCTGTGACAGTAGATATGTTTCCCTGGGATGTAGACTGTTTCTTAACTTCTCTGTTTGCACATGGGGATTAAATATTTGTGGGTTTGATTTGTCTTGCAGCTCAGCAATGTAAGATGCAGTCACCTGCATTTGCAGCTGTCTTCCTTTAGGCTGCAAAATGGATGGAATTCATTCTGTTCAGAATTTCTTTTTTTTTCCAAACATGCACAGTTTCATTAGGATCCTTCTAGGCTTAAACTGGCTTCTAGTTGAAGATGATGATATTAGTCATTTGGACAAATTTATTACAGTAGACTGCAATTTTTCTTGCCTGTAGTAATCAGTCTCCACTCTTCTGCACCAAACAGGCAGTACATGTCAAAGTTGATAATAACTGCAAATATTCAGACTTTAAAACTCAGGTTGTTCTATCTAATATGAAGAACATGAAGAATTCATTGTTTGAAGGCCAGTACAACCCAATGTTTTAATATGGCATCATTAGTGAGGCAACAGACTTCAGAACTTGGAAATTCCCCCAAGAAATTCTGATAGTTTTACTTTAGCTCTTGGATTGGAATGGATCTTTTCATTCATCAATATTTGCTGTCATAATTAATTTGAACCTATTTGAACAAACTACCACTATCTGGCTATGAAATGAGTGAATATGAGTACACCTAATTTATGATGGTAAATGAATTTCATCTAACTGATTGTTGCCCCTACACAGGGGTCTCTGGGTTCATGTGTACATTGCTGTAGGGGCAAGTGCATCTCATTGTTGCATGAACACATACTCCAATGATTCATGTAACAAGCATGAAAAATTTCCTTTAGCCTAGCCCATTAAGTCTATATTCATATGATAACCACAGCTCAGAACTTACTTCTCCCCTCTCAATCATGCTACTCCAGTCCTTCCAATTCATTCACTGGTTCCACCACAGGAAAACAGACAAGCAGGATTTTTCCCTTTTTAAGCTCTGCGGGCACAACTTACATGTTTGTCCAAGACAGATGGGGATAATGAAGAGTTACATATCAAATAGCTCTATATGGTGGTGGCTTTGAACATGGCTAGATCCCAGGTGCTCAAAGTCATTCTGTCTCTCCTCCTCCTCAGCTGAAGAGGAGAAGCAAAAATATAATTAAAAGCCCTTGGGTTGAGAGTAGGACAAGGAGAAATCACTCACCAATTACTGTCACAAGTAAAACAGGCTCAACACTTGGAAAATAATTTCATTTATTACCAATCAAATAAAAGTAAAGAGAAACAAAACAAATCTTAAAACACTTTCCTCCACCTCTCCCTTCTTCCTGAGCTCAAATTCACTCATGATTTCTCAACCTTCCTTCCTGCCAGTGGTACAGGGAGACAGGGAATGAGAGTTGCAGTTTGTTTAGTTACATGTTGTCTCTGCCTCTCCTTCTTCCTCAAGGGAGAATTTCTGAACTTTGCAGTTCTTCTTGAACTGCTCCAGTGTGAGCAGTCACTCTTCCATAGAGTGCAGTCCTTCAAGAACAGGCAGCTCCAGCATGGGGTCCCCAAGGGTTACAGGTCCTGCCAACAAACCTGCTGCAGCATGGACTTCTCTCCCAGCAGGTCCACAGGTCCTGTCAGGACCCTGCTCCAGTGGGGGTTTCCCATGGTGTCACAGCCTCCTCCAGGCATCCACCTGCTCCTACATGGGCTCCTCCAGGGGCTGCAGGTGGATCTCTGCTCCACCGTGGACCTCCATGGGCTGCAGGGGCACAGATGCTTCACCATGGTCTCACCACAGGCTGCAGGGGAATCTCTGCTCTGGCACCTGGAGCAGCTCCTGCCCTTCATTCTACATTGACCTTGGTGTCTGCAGAGTTGTTTCCTTCTCATATTCTCACTTCCCTCTCCAGCTGCTGCTCTGCAGTGGTTTCCCCCTTCTCAAAAAGTCTATCTCTGAGATACTACCACCACCACTCATAGGCTCAGGCTGGGTCTGTCTTGGAACGAGCTGGAATTGGCTGTCAAACAAAGCTTCTGGCAGTTTCTCACAGAGGCCACTCCTGTAGCCCTCCTGCTACCACAACCTTGCTGCACAAACCTGATACAGATTCACCCTGTGCCAATTGTATGACTGGGGCAAATTCTGCAAATCCTGATTTGGGCAACTCTCAATGGGAAATCTACTTCCATGACTGCAGAATTTAACCCACAATAAATTCAAGGTTTCTTTTATTTACAGATAAATGCATATGACTTTTTTAAGGTGATAGATGTTTTACTTGTCCCATAAAGGGCATTTCTACATCCATAAGTCCTATATGTTTGCCAGTCAGAAGACTTCAATCACCTCTCAGACTTGCATTCAGCTTAAATTATTTTAAGACAAGTTCTTTCGAAAAGTTGAGATGATCTAACTGAATACAGCTTTCTTAAAAACCTCTCACACTCCATCTGCACACTTTCTCATCTTTTAAAGGAGGATAGCAAACACTACAGAGGAAATTCTTTGCTGATGACAACGGTGCAGTAGCTTTCCCAATTCCCGCTCCTCCTCCATCATTCCTTACAGGTTGATCTTTACAGCATGTCTAATACATTAATTTAGTCTCCTTTTAGCTCTGGTAACCTCACTGCCTCATTTTTGGAGAAAAACTTCAGCAGCTACAGCTGCCACATTTTTGTGTGTTTGGTTTTACACATCCAACTAGATTAATATTTCCTGGAACCACTCTTAAGTGTCAGAACTTCTTAAATATTGTGTAGTAAAAAGTACTATCACTCAGTGCCACAAAGCATTTTTTATCTGCCAAAAAATTCTTTGTGCAAGCTGGGAAAAAATTACACAAAGACGGGAAATGATTAATAATATATCACTAGGAATAATTAAAATATACTTCCATTCTTCACCAAAAACTATTTGCTAATTCAGATATTTTGGGAGGTTTATGAGTCATAACTTTCCCCATCCATGAGATGACCTTTAAGTAGTCTTTTCTTGGTCGGTACAATCACAGACACGAATTTTGTAACATACAAAAATATTATAAAGTATTTCCACTGGTCATTGTTCTAAGTCAAAGAGATAAACAGGATGATGTAACATAATTTTCCTTTATTGAGCAACCACTATGTTGTGTATTACTTTCATGATATGAAAGTAATTAGTCAACAGGTAGATCCTATTATTTACAATTACTACCACAAGAAAACTTATCTCAGTGCCCAGTGTCATCACTTGCAATGTCAGTATCAGTTGCAGAAAAGAAGTGACATAGACAATTGCTAAGTCAAATTGCATGAATCTGGGACTAAAGTTTTGGGAGAAAAAAAGTTAATTTCATCACTTTTATTAACCCATTAGTTTTTTTTTCCTCTCTTAAGGCCACCAGGACTAGAATATCACTGAATTAAAGCTGAGATTCTCCCATATGCAGCAAATTTTAACATGGCACTGCATCTAACATCTGTAAAATGGATCAGAGATTAGGTGGAGTTTATTCTAGGAAAAGATATTGAATTTACATGGAAAGAAAATCCCCAGACCAAAATCACATTCCTAGTTGCTAGGTCATAATTCCTATCAAGATGAAAGCATCATCAGCTTTTGGGTGACAAGTTCTTATGAAAACCAGAACACATTTAAAGCCTAGAATTTACTGCAAAAATCCAATGATGGCAATGAAGAGAGTTAAAACTTCGTCCAGTTTATTTCATAACTATCAGTATTAAATAAAAACCTCAGAACCCTGAGACAAGTCTCAAAAGAAGACGCTTCTTTTGGTGTAGCAGAGAAGAGGCAAGGCCTTGTACTTTGGGTACTAAAGGAGCCTCCAGAGATCCTTCAAACATCTGGAAACTAAGAGCCCCTTGGCTTTGCTGGTGTTCCCACACTACTCAAGGTGCACATTCTGTTGCTTTTGTCCAAATTTACCATCCACCTGTTGAGGAGAATCCATAAAAACAGAAAATCAAACAGTCCACCTTTCTTCACTGCACTATCCCAATCCCACTGTGCAGCCTGCTCACCTTTGCTTCTTTCCTACAAAATCCCATCTGCCCTTTTCTCACCTGCTTCCACTTTACTCCTATTCACTTTCCCTGTTGCCAAGTTTACTTTTGCTCATGGAAAATTTTACAAATACATACATCAGTATTTGAGACTCAGTTGTTTCCAGACCCCTAGAATACTGTTCTCCCATTATACAGACTAGGGATTTGCTGAAATACAGCCCAAATTTTTTCTCAGTCCATGCAGAGAATTTCATTTCCACAGGAACCTAGTGGAAGCACAGAGGAAAGGACTGGTGGACACATGGATCTGGCCTTGGCACAAGGCTGGAAAACAGGATAGGTCTGCACTCCTCAATCAGGAACCTAAAGGGTATTCCCATAACTATATGTTCAGACATTATTTAGAAAACAATTATGATGATGAACATCCACCTACTCAATCTACATACTCCCCATCAGGCCTACCACATGCTATTTTCTGCATACTTCTGTCTGGAGAAAAACATTATTGGTGGAGGGATAACTAAAGTTTTTATGCCTGCCCAGTTCTTCTATCTTCATCTGAGAACATTTTACAGTTTTGAAGATTCCAAAACTGTCCACTATAACTAGGATTGCAATCAAAGTGATTCACAGTCCTCAACAGCCTCCCATCATCCTGTCTCCCAGCTTGCATTCAAAAGTTAAGCATAGAAAGGAATCCAACACAATATATTTTTCATCTTTTTCATTTGCATCAAGATACAGGAAGCAAAACATCTGCAAGACAATGATAAGAGAAAAGTTACCAAGTAAGTTTTGCTGTGTTCTGAATTTCTCTCTTGGTATGTCATCACTATGTGAAACAAGTGAAAAGGAACAAGAATGAATTTCCAGTATCTGGAATATGGAAACTTCTAAAATGGGCAATTTTAAAAGTCTTCTCTGCACACTTTGCAAAAAATTTTGCTTCACTTCAATTGCCACATCACTTACAGAATTTATGACAGAAAATAACTAAAAACACATCACACATTATTTAGAGCCTTTTCCCAGTAATACTAAGATACAATCATAACATTGTCATGTGTGTGTCTCAGAATAATGAATTTTGGCTTGGACTAGTACTTAACTTCAGTAAGACAGAGACATGCAAAATGATGAAAATAATTCATGTGAGCATCTGATGGAGACTGCTGCCAATCTACAGATCTGTGATAAAATAACAGCTACTACAGTAAACAAAAGGAGATATATCTGCTGCAAAAAGATGCATTCAAGTCTAAAATTGTAAAGCAACAGTGTACGTCTTAGAATTTCTCTCCCAGTAAAAATTTGGCATAAGGAAAAAGAAGGCATTCCTATAGGGGGTTGGGTTTTAATAACAGACCTTGAAACACACATGACACATGTACAAATTCAAAATTCTAAATTATCACACCAGTAAAACCTGGGCTCAAATAACAACAAAAATGGAGGGGGAATGTTCATAACCTAGGAAGATAGTCGGCTCTATACTGACTAGCCAAGCAGGAATGCTTAAAATGTTTCTTCTTTCTTCAGCATTCTGGCTTGCATAGCAAACTGTGACTTATATTGACCTTCTGGAAACAAGTGCAGGCAATAAACTTTACCAAATACCAAAATTTCTTTTCATCTCGATGTCCTGAATACTGGTCTAAAAATCTGTGCCAAAACTCTTAATTGCAACAATGCTCTTTCATCTATTTTTTTTTTTTTTGTGACTGAACAAAAACAGTGACAACAGAAGACAAACACAAACAATCTCCAACAGAGACACTACTGACTTCACACTGTGAAAAATACAGGCTCTGTAGGTTTTTTAATTCTTGTGAACATGTATGCATAAACACTCAGAGACACAACTCTGTGAAAAAGCTGGAAGACAACACACCAAATGTGTCATTGCAAACCATGCTAGTTCATTCCTTACCCATTCATGACTAACCAAAGAAAAATAAACCAAGTCCTAGGTTGATTATGCAACCAGCGTTTCAGCCAGAGGTCTACAATAAGGTGGCTTCAAAGGTCAGGCACATAAACTACATTTTCAGAGGAGAATCCTACATGAGGACATTAGATTTGAAGAGATTAATCCACTTTCTAGATTGCTAGTTTTCCCTGAAATACATAAGTACCCTGGAAATAATAAGTTCAGCTCCTTTCACATGATAGCATTTGAATCTTTCTCAAGAAGTAAAGCTCAGTTTTAGAAACATTTATTATCTTTGTGTAAATCAGGTGTGACAGAATAAGGGCATGTTCATGTTACAGCAGCAAAATTTTCCCACTTCCCTAGATCACAGACTGGAACATCTAAGCTGAAACTCCAATGGGAAAACTACAAGTCTTTGAAACCCAGGGGGAAATGTAGCAAGGAGATGTGAAGTTGACCTAATACCGATCTGCTCCTTAAAACTGAAAACAGTCCGGACCACATCTGAGGAAAATAGCTCAGTCCCATTTCACATTATAGCAGGTCTTTAGGGAATAAAAACCTGAAGGGTTATTCTGGCAGAGTTAAGAAGGGCACACAAGTAGATGACACTAGAAATAATTTGAGGTGTGGACAACTTACAAAATAATTTGCTACAGCCCAATTCAAATATTAAATTTGGTCTTAAAAATTTGAATTTTTGGCCCTCCTTACTGTACTGTATGAATGCTGCTGTTCACAATGTCTCTGCACTCTGTTAATACTGAGATTGTGCATGAAGCATAAGAGTTTTGTGTTCTATTTCTAACTTAATGGATAAATTACCTCAGGCCTCTTGATTAGCATCTTGTA
>VZRH01006717.1:2450829-2511437 GCA_013397555.1 Urocynchramus pylzowi | reverse complement strand
TTTTTTTTGGGGGGGAGAGGGGGGGTTTGGTTTGATTTTTTTGGGTTTTTTGACATTTTTATTGATTTTGTTTAATATGTGCACAGCAATGGGGATTTACAGATCCACAGAAATAGCAGACAAACACTTGAGAAAGTTTACAGCTACAATTAGATGTAAGCCCCAACATAGATCTAAAATCATGTTTCTCAGAATGACAGATGAGATTCTACTGTTCTTGTTAAATGCATGTTAGCTGTGTTTCCCTGCCCCTTTAGGGCTTACTAACTTCCATAATGTCTAAGTGTTGCAATACAAAAAATATTTTCAAACTTTGTCACATATAAACTTGCACTAAGGAAATGAAAGCTCTTGTAATAACTCGTCACCAGACTCTTCTGTTATCCTGGGAATTTTAAAGAAATATTCCCTGGAGAACCCCTCGAATCTAAAACAAATAGAAACAAAATTTATGGGAAATTCCCTTAAATTATGTTATTTTGAAGACTGACTAGTCCTGTATTTGGTATGGAAGAATCTTCACTGGGATATGCTAGAAATGAATGAATAATCCCATCTACAGCTTTTCCTACTCTTCTGCTTTGTGGAGTTGTGGTGCAGAACAACTGCATCAGCTCACAGAAAGACAAGTACCAGATTTTGTGGGCTTATCCCATATAGCTATGCAACACCTGCTATGAACTACAAATTCTTTTGGATTTTCTCCTGGATTTTCTTTCTTCTTACAATTTCCTATTGTAGATGGGACTGCAATATCTCACTTGTAAAGAGTGATATGATTCACCACAGTTAGATTCAAATTAGAGAACTATTCTTTTTAATGAGTATAAAAAATGAAACCATTGAAGGACAATCTGATATTTATTACATGTAACTGCTAGCCTTGCAATGTGTGAGGTATGCATGTGAATATCTGCACATCTGCAAAAGTTCAGAAGCAGCAAAGATCCTTCTCCTCGTCAACATTTTTGAACATGATTTTTAATGAATACAATCTGCTGTGTTTGGAGGGTAAACACAAACTGCTGCCTGGAAATAAATTCAAGATTAAAATCTTTATTGTCCCCTCTGCCAGGAAGAGAGATGGAGCTTCTTCTTGGCAGAACATCCTGAAGGGTACTGCCACTATTATTCAGTGGTGCTCTGCCTCTTTCCACCAACAGGAGACTGCAAACATTTATATTCTGACTCCTTCATCAAATCACTGTTTCAGTTTTGATAACAGCTGAATGTATCCTTGTTCAGTTTTACCAGAAGGTGTACAGAGCAAAAGGGAGGAAGTATTGATTTAACACATTTTCTCCTGCATTATCTTTGACAGAAGTTCTGCATATTTGGAGGAAGCCACGACATACAAAACTTTCTAATTGTGTATTCTCAAGTAGAAAAGTTCTAATATTAGAATGCTATAATTAGACTATAATTAGAATTATTACAACTCCAGCCCATATCATTAACCAGGACACAATTTCTCTTGTGATTTTTTAAAGGATACTGTGGACCTTTTCCAAAAGATTCATACCTCAGGGCAGGACTTCTATATATGTCAGACCCATTTTGGCTCATCTGTCTGTTAAATCCAGCTGCTTTGCTCTGTTATTTCATCGTTGGATCTAACCAGGAAAGGGAAGGTCCTAGTATGCTGACCCTGCTCATTTTTTTTTCATAGTTGCTCAATTGATGATGAGGAATAAAGAGAACTTTCTTAAAAATGCCTAAGAGATCAGTAGGAATAAATTCTTATCAGTGCTTTTATTCACTGAAATAAAATTGGTAATTTGGTAAATGACAACATCAGTACGTATTCAGAACTAGAATATCAGAACATTTTTTCTCCACAAAAACACTAAACAAAAACCATTTTCATCACTTCCTCTTTACCTCTCTAGCATCTTCCTTCCTTAGTTTATAATTGTATTGCTCCCGTGGAGCACAGCCCCTAACTTCTTCATTTCCAATCTATAAAATGAAGAATAAAAGAGCTGCTTACATGGTAAAATATCCTGAGGCCAGTGAATAAGAGATTACTCTGAACTCATTCTTACTATGAACTGCTTGGTGCATTGCATTGTCCCTTGATCATCCCATGAACATTTCTCACAAAGTTTTTAAACATTTAAAATGCACCTAATGGGTCTGTTAACAGATATATTCTATCTGGCAGAATTTAGCCTGGATGAGTTTGCCTACTGGTTGGTGCACTTAAACCTCGTGTTCTGAGCTCAGACTGTGAGCCCACAATGCCTTATTGTTTGGCTCCTTATAGGTGACAATGAAATTGGCATTCAGTTCCCACTCCTGAATGGTTTCCATGCGACTTTGAAAAAGTTGTTTGCTGCTCCTGGTGTTATATAACGATCTCAGTTTCAGCATGCAAGAAGGCATGCTCTAGTCAAATACCTTATCTCCAGGATTATATTAGCAACTAAACATGAGTCATGCTGGGCATCAGACATGTTTGTCTATACACAATATGCAGTTAGGACTCTTTTAAAAATTCAGCTAAATCTGTTAGTTAAATTTATTGTCAACACATATAACTTGGGCAGCCCTTCATTTACTATGCAAGTGGTGCCGTTGCACTTCTGTCTACATCCAAGTTAACATGACACTGGAAACTGAAAAGAACAGATTGCATTACATGATAGAAATCTGGCCTCATCCAGGTTTAAATTAATCTTTTAATTAAGATTTTAAAACTGCATGGTCAGTGCCTAATAAGCCAGGCTGAAAAAGCACTGAACTTTCTGACCCCAGTCCAGCAAAATACTGAATCACATGTACCTTATGGGTACAAGTAGTCCCAGAGATTTCAGTGGAATTAAGTAAGTAGTTCCATGCCTACATCTATCAGAAACAGCATTCAGCACTTGCAAATGCAGTCACCATATCAAGCTCAGAAGCACTGAACAATGGATACAATGACCTTGAATGTATATCTATTATAAGAACAGCAACTAACCACAACGCATTACTCCTTATGTGAGTTGTAAGTGATTTGAAAATAACCAATAATATTTTTAATTGCTGCTTAGTCAGAACTGGAATAGTCTATGAGGAGAAAAGAAAGGTGTCTTTCTCCAGTAACTTAAAAATAAGAGAAACAAATGATCTGACAAACAAAATACAGGTACATCACTGTAAAATACAATGAGAGAATAGGACATTTATGCTGTCCCTGAAAACTTAACAGATAGAAGCTGTGTGGGTGGTCCCTGCAAACTGAACAGCAACTATTTCAGTGTTCTGGAAAATCACACTGGTATTTTATTGCTCTTTTTTAATGCACTTAGAAGCTCGAAGTATTAAGAAGTGCAAAGCAACTTCTGTGAACATATTCACCCCCACACAAGAATCTTTGTCAGATATTTCTACAGGAGATGAAATTATTTAAACTTTCATAACTTATTTTAATCTATCATTTTGATAGATTACCTTACCAGGAAAAAAAATAGCATAAAACTCTTCTAATCAAGAAATATCTGGAATCGTGAACATTTTGTCTATCATCAGGCCTTCTCAAAAGGACCCTATTCCTCCACAGTCTTTTGTAATTTCTTTCTCTATTTATCATTAAATTATTAAATTAATTGCATTTATAAACTCAAGCCCTTTGGTGCTTAAACCAGGATTTTAAGTCATTAGGACTAATTGAGCATCTCAGAATATCCCAGACAGACATCTACATCATGCTCAGTGTTTGAAAACACTACTGTGTTCTTTCTTGGCTTGAAATGTACCTACATGATTAGTATTGTGCAGTTGGCATTCCTGGAATACTATGGCCTGGGCAAGGGACGTTACTCTTGCCTGGGATCTCTAGAAAAACTGTGGTTAGACCACCTGGCACCTAAATTCAGTAACTGGACTAAAGGCATGCTAAAAGACAGGATTAGGCTCCTTGCAGACACCCAGTAATGCTGGTGACTGACATCACTTTCACTAGCTGGATGAGAAAGCATTTACATGGGATGTGGAAGGTTAGGGATCAAATCACTCATGCTTGCATACATGGTCTCAAGTCAGAGTCCATGTCTGAATTCAGCCTCAGACTCCTGTCTAGATCAAGGACTCCTACCTTTCAGGCATTCCTTCAGGAATCACTTGGGCCATGTATCTTTCTGCTTCCTTAGCTAAAGCTCTTCTAATCTGTAAAATAAAACATTTAGATTTTAATCAGGATAGGGGGCAGAACTTGGGTCACTTCTCTTGCAGACAAGTCTCCAATACAGCTGAGGAGCCATCTCCTAACTCCACACAAGGAATGTTTAATACATGAACTTCAATCACCTTGAATAGCAAAAGCCCTCTGGGGGTGGAGAGGGTGGTTGTTGGGCAGCAGGTTGCCAGCTGCTGCAAGCCCTGCCTGGACAGGGCTGCCCCTGAGGAGCTGCAGCACCTGGGCAACCCACACTTGGCCACAGATGGCCCTGAGGGGCTGAGTGCACAGGCAACCTACACACAGGCAGGGATTTAACCAACTGAGGACCAGTAAGAGGCTCAGAGCTGCAGACCAAAATCTGCACACACAGAATAGCTCCTCACCCCAGTGGAGGAATTTGTATGGACCAAGGGTAACCCTTAATAAAAACAAGAGAAGCTGAGACTCGGAAGTGGGAGGATAGGTGTTTGCCTGGAGTTGAACTTGGGAAAAGGGGAAGAAGAGCATTTATTTTTTTAAACTGTTTGTGCTCTTTTCTTCTTAATACAAAAAACATAGTTCAGAAATTTCATGGGCAATAAAGTATAAATTTCCCGTGTTCATTTTGCTTCTGGCATCCACCTGAGCAAAAAGATCAAATTCCTTCATAATTGTATGAATGTCCTATGTCCATGAAGCACCATTTCATGGAAGATGAGCACCAAAGTAACCATCATTAACACAGAAGCACTGATACACACATTCCTGTCCATGTTTGTGAGTAAAGAAGTATTAGACTCAACATGCTCCCATAACAAAGATGTATAAGAAATGCAGGCTCACTGAAACATTTCTTTCAAGATTTCTACACCACTTGCAACACAAGGATAAAGAAGGTGGTGTGTTACCAGAAACATGTGACAAGCAGGCAGGGCTGCAATACTTGAACTTGCCCACCTCACGGATTCATGCATCTGTACCTCACTTTCTCTTCCAGAGAAGACTCTAATATTTAGTGATTTTAACTTTTTTTGACCTTAAAAACAAATTCATTTTCTTGCTGAGATTCTCTAGTTTTGACTTTCTAATCCAATTTTAACATTTATTGGATAAACAGACATTTATCTATTCTAGAATCTATACCTCAATAAAATCTGTAAGCAACACAGCTTAAAAGTTTCTGTGAAATATAACACAAAGCTGTGAAAAACAACATACCATTTCACTTCTTGCAGTAATTTCAACTGCAAACTTTAGCAGTTTTATTATAGTAAACACACCATACAAGTTTGATCTGATTGTGCAGCCAGTAAGCAGGCACATAGTTCCTCTTAATATATATTAAAAATTCTTGGCACCTTAATGCAAACAAACTGCAATGAAAAAAATACCAGCATGAGTAACCCTCTTTGTCTTGCTTAAGATTCCCTTCATTGCCCCAGGATCAGTCTTCCCTGCTTCTTGTGCTGAAATTCTTTACGTAAGCCTGAGACAAGGAAGAAATCAAAACCCTTGCTGAGAACATTTTCAAGCAGCCTTTCAGAAGTTTGATATAGACACAGTACCAGCTCCCTTTGAATAATATTCATTTTGTGCCTCTGCAGCTATAAACATGCTTTGGTATATCTCTGGTGGCATCTGAGCAACAACTGCATCA
Organism: Urocynchramus pylzowi; assembly: GCA_013397555.1. Lineage (NCBI taxonomy): Eukaryota > Metazoa > Chordata > Aves > Passeriformes > Fringillidae > Urocynchramus > Urocynchramus pylzowi. Next base: position 2,505,639 of record VZRH01006717.1, on the reverse strand, counting down.
AACTTTCAGGGTAGCTACATGTTCAGTAGTAGAATGCAAGCTGACATTTTAATGAATGAAATGGCCAAGCAGTCAGAACTGCCCTAGCTTGAATTTGGTAAGAGCAAGCAGAGAGAATAAGTCATAGGCAGAAAATGTTCCTTTATAAAGAAATTCAGTTTCATTTAGCAATTGACTTTAGCAACATATCTTCTCCTTAAAACCCCATAGCTCTGAATGTCTCTGGGAACTCTCTTAATGCCAGAAATGCTTTTACACTTAAAGTTTAATTATGCACCTTATTTTTATCTTCTTACGTCAAACTTTTGGTAGTCAGTGGGAGTCCTATACATCGAAAGTGACCTATGCAAAGGAAACACAAGCAATTAAAGACATACTGTCAAGTTGATTTGAAATAGCACTTAAAACATTTCTGCAATTGGAACTGTAAAGAAAATTTTAACAGTTTAAAATACAGTTTCTATAAATGGCAGTATGTTTCAAAAAAGGTGTTAGCATCTTCCATGTTCATCAAGAACTTGAGATATGTCTTTAGAGCAGCAATTACTCAGCAATTCCAGTTCACTAAAAATAGAATTTTTTGCTGTCTGTATAGCAAACACAGTACTGATGTCAGTATTACAGGTTTTCCAATCACAAGCGTTTAACTAATGATCAAGTTGCCACCTTATCACGACTCCTCTTTCTCTTCCTTCACTTCAAACGAATTTAAAGTAATTTATCAAGTTATAAACCCAGTATAACTTCATTCCTTAACTTTTCTTGTGGCCCTGTCAAACTAAATTAGTCTATAATTTTGTCTTCCCTGAATGAATATTTGTATCAGAGACAAGGTTCACTAAAATATTCTGCATTTGTTCATAGCACATTTGTGTATAATTTATCATTACATCATAAAAAATAGTAGACACTCAGTAATTGGTGAAATAAATTCATGCTATGACAAGCAGATGACTTTCAGAAGACAACTGTGTTGCAGACAGTGCTGGAGAGGACTTTTCTGATAATTTCTCTCATAAGTAACACTTTTTACCATTAACTAAATAACAACCTTTATCAAGTATTTCTTTTTTCCATGGCAATTCCTGAAAAAAAATCATATTTACATTTCATATATATGCTATATATAACTTATAAATAAATAGATAACATTTTAAATAGTTTTGTTTGTCTGAAACCAACTCTTTCCTAGCAATTGTTGAGAGATAAAATTCTCTGTAAAAGAACATAGGAAATATTCCTGTCTTGTAGCTTTCTGACACCAGGTTTTCTCCAACAAAGAATGAGGATTTAAAATGTGTAACACATACATACAGTTACAGCAAAATGCACTCAGCAATTTTTAACTGTTTTTTTTTTTATCTTGATTGATACATTTCTCTTACCCCTTCTTCAAAACTCTATCTTGTGAAACATAACTTATTTCTTTAACAATAGACAAGTTACCATCATCAAGAAAACTTACAATCAAGAGAAAACTACATAATACAGGAAGAGTTTCTTTTTGACTAGAGGGAAACTTTTGCCCCAAAACAGAACACTGACCTTACTACTTAAAGATGCTTCATAAATAAAACACTTTCCTAAGAAACATTTAAGGTTGCAACACTCAGAAAGTCCCAGAACTCCCAGGAAATATATTGCTAATGCCACACAATGACTAAGCTTTCTAAAAATGGTCCTGAAAGAATGAAGGTCAAAAGGAACAGAACGAAGACACAAACACACTGTGTGGTTTGGCTCTCCTCATCAGACAGCACAGCTCTACAGGTCCTTGGCAGATGCTTGTCCTGCCCCTTGTATCACACCAGACTGGGACTAGTTATACCTGCACCATTTTCTCACGGCCTTCCAGTTCCTGTCCAGCTTATAGTCCTTGCACTACTTGACCTTTCAAGCAATCTCCATTCTACTCACCAAACACGCTCATTCTCATCCTCACTTCTGCATTTTTCCTGGTCCTTATGCCAGGAAACCAATGCTTTCCATGACCGAGCAGCTAGATTTAGAGAGAGACCAGTTCAAATCTAGCACTGTTTATAAGGACAAATTATGATCTTTGTACATTCAAAAACAACCTCTTGTAGCCTCTTAACCTTGTCCCAAAATTGTACTTCTCCTCGGCGAGGTCAACTTAACAAAACATGACCAAGTCATGTCAATGATATTAAAAGCCAAGAACACGACAAGAATTTTGAAAAAACAGAACTGCAATGCCATTTTCAAAATGCTTAAATGTTTATTTTAATCTAGTTGCTGACCAAATTTCCCAGGGAATTTTAAAACCAAAGTGACACGAGGTGTACAAAGTTATTGGAAGTTTGCTTTCTTTCTGATGACATTGGGGATTATCTGTAAATTCCTAGCATTTGATGAGCCTTGCATTGATAATATCTTAAAGAAAAGACTGAAAACAGTCATGGGAAGAAGAACAAGCCTGAGGTTAAAGCAGTGTAATAGGCCTAAGGAGAAATAGGATCACTTTTGAAATTTAGAAGACATATAAGGATGCCATTTTTATGGGTCTTCAATCATAGACTGAGAAAAATGATAGAGTGTCCATATCATATTTTGGACCCATGATTATTTTTTGTCATAGCTGTGTCAAGTACAATGTGTTTACAATTTCAGTAGAGATCTCCAGGACATAATGATATATACAAGCCAACAATAAGAAAAAGCTATTAGTTACTAGCACAAGTAAAAATTAAATTACGGTACTGTGGTAATCATTTAATTGATGAATTTACTCAGACAAAACTCTTTATGCCCTTTAATGATTGTCAAAATTTTAATTACTTCCTGAAATAAATATTCTTCAGCATTTCACGCTTCTGTAACTGTTCCAGATTTTAGCAAATATTAGATTTTTGGCTGGAACTTTGAATGCTTCAGGATGATTCAACTATTACCATCTGAGAGATTCTGATGTCTGCAAAACTGCAATTGAATAAGGCCATTCTAACCTCTGAAAAATACAAGTTGCCTTACAGTGAAGAAAGGATTGCAATAACACAACAGATCCTCACTGGGGATTCAGACTGCACTGTGCATGCTCAGCTCCCACAGAGCATTCACCTTTTAGCTGAATTACTGCACAGGCCAGTACACTCTGGTTCATGTTTTAATTGATTTACTGTTTTTGCTACATTTCCCACACTTGCAGTCAGTTACCACTGGGGGGAGAGGACAAGCAAACCAAAGCCAACCAAACTTTCATGTACACTACTGAAATCCTGCCAATCCTGAAACCAGTGAGATTTCATATCCCTTCTTCCTCCTAGGTTTAAATCTGCTTTCATATTTTAACAATCCTCTCTGTGATGAGATGGATTGTGTTAAATTTCATTAATTCCAGGATTTCTCTTTCAGAAGAATATTGTGGGTGCAGGGGTAGGTATGGTGATATAGTGTTAAAATGAAAATTTATAACAGAGCTGTGGCACAACTTCAGTTACTGAGTGATTACTACCATTCCTTAGTAACCCACTTTCCTCCTCATGCTGTGCCATTAACATTCTGGAATATTAATTAGTGTCTTTGAGGTCATCTCCAGCACCTCAGCTATGTAAGGATTTCTCAAAATTTGGAAGGAAGAAACATGAACCTTGTAAGAATCCAGGACTAGAAATAGATCTGTTTTGATGCAATAACATCTCAAAGAAAAAAACAAGCTATTTTATTATTTGCACTCAAAATATCTAAATTTTTAACAAATACCTCAGCAAAACGTATATTTATCCCACAGGGGAAGAGAGTTAGAGAGGTGTTCTCTCTTGTAAGGAAACCATATTACTCTCCACTTCACCTTGTGAGCTTCACAATCTTCTGGAGAGCTGCAGCATGGAATGGCAGGGATGGGAGGTCTCCGTAAATGATCCAGTGCTGGAAGAGCAATTCCTATGACTGCTTCAGCCTTCTGGACCTTAGTGGGCTCATGCCAATTCAAGGGTAGTGCATTTTTTTCTAAGTTAAAGGCTTGATATGCTCCCGAGAACTTCACAAAGTCACCTTTCCAAGCAGTTACTGAGGGGGTGTGGTGCCACCACTGTGGGTTTGTGACACCTTCAGAGACCAGAATTACTCTAACCCAGTTTTCTAGTAGCTGCCTCCCACAAGCTGAGGAGCTCCAGACCCTGTTTATGTTCATTCCACCTCTCCTCCAAAAATCTGAATGTTCTGCATTTGGTACTTTTTCCAGAGGTCCCAGGCTGAGATCAGGCATTTGACTTCCTCCTTCCCTTTTTGATGCATATGAAAGACTTGCTTTCTTGCTTTCTTTTAGTTTTTAGAGTGTGTTTTATTTTGTTTTTAACTGTGACTGAAAAATTTCTTGCTACTAAATGAACCAGAAGAATGAAAGTATAAAAAGGTTTTGCCTAAGGTTGTATGAAGTACTGCCACCACAGTAACACAATTTTAGGACAAATAATGAATAAACTAAGCTGTGATGTGATAAACAAAGTACTAAGAATGTCAGGATGAAAAAAGATTCAAGAAAATTCTGACTTTGATCTCTCTGACTGTGATTTTGAAAACAATTTTTAAACTATCGTATTAACCCTGTAATAATTACTTTTTACCCTGAAAAGTACCTTAAAAAGCAAGGGAGAAACACCTAAACAATTTTGAATTACTTTAATAAAATACATGATTTTTAAAAAAAAATATAGTTAATCTGCAGTTGTCTGAACTATGGGAGTGGCTTATTGCCATCTCCCAGTGTTTTTCAGTTGTATATGTACAAAAGCATTTGTGGATTCAAGGCCAGTAATAGTGGTTTACTCTATGGAGAGCTGGAGCTGACTCCATCCTTTCTTCCTTGTGTTATTTTGTTTCTATCTTTTTAGCATTTTATCCAGCATATTTGCATCTATGTTCTATGATAAACTATATTGCTAATGGCAGTTTTGATCTTCCATTCAGCCTGGCAGGCTTGAGATGAGATATCCAACATGGATTTACAGGAAAAGCTTGTGTAAAGGCACTATAGAAATTCTATTTACCCATTTTTCTAATTATTTAAGTAATGAAAATAAGGCTTTGTTTTTTCTTCACAAACTTCAATTAAAAATAATGAAATAGCTCTCTATAATCTGGAGTAATGAATTCAACAAGGACAATAATCTGTGTGATTACTCAGGTCTGAAGTACTTTTTTCAGATTAATAATAAACTGAACTTATGATTAAAAAAATTAAGATAGATAGATAGATAGATAGATAGATAGATAGATGATAGATAGATAGATGCATGACTTCAGCAATTTCTGGAAATTACTGTTATTTTACCTGCAAATATTTCAGTAATTTCCCAGGAGATAGCCAAAATATGCATGGATATAAAACAAAGAAAAAGAAAAACCTTCTCAAAGACAATATTACTTGTAACCATTCTATTTACCCAGCCACAGCTTATCTGATTTAATTCGGTGATATCTGAACATTATTTCACTCCAGCATAATTTCAGCTGCTGAGTTACATATCAGATTTTCTTCTGACAGGCTTAAATCCTTTGATTTCAGCAAATCTATGGAAAGCTATGAAAACTATGTAAAGCAATCTCTTTTGCTATAGCATTGTAAGCTAAATTCTCTGTTCCCAGAAATTCACAGGAACATAAAATGCATATTACAAGAGTATAATGTACAATTAAAATTCTGCAGAACTAAAAAATATTAACCAGTTTTAAAAAACTCTGATCACAATATGGGACAAATTATTAATTGTAGTACGACCTGATTTGTGTAACAAGAAATAATTGTGAGCATGTACACTGATTTTAAATATAAAAATGAATAACAATTTCTCAGCAGAAAGCTAGAGAGGAGACATTTTTTACAAATTCAACTTATTAAAAAAAAACCAGCTGAAATTATCTCCAGGTGAGAGGATAAGTTTGCATCTGCCTGGGAATGAAATTATTAACAGTTTTGGGCTTTTCTACCTACTACTGAACACTTGCATAGCAGTGATGAAATTGTACTGGGGTTATCTCACAGCAAACCACTCTTGATTCAGTTAACTATGTACAGACATGCTGTATTTTTAGCATGGACTTGACTCTGTTTCAGTGAGAGCACTTACATGTACTCTTATCAGACTGGAAGGCAGTGCTCTCTTGAATACAGAGTCTGGTGCCTATTCACATGGAATTTTAAATGACATGAAAGACATATACTGCTACTAAAAACCAAGTTTACAAGCCTACCTCTCTCCCTGTATCTCACATTTTAATAATCCCTAGTGAAAGCTTTCATTGAAGAGCTTCAAGTCTGCACCCAAAGATTGGAAGGAACTGCTTTCTTAACTATTGATTTGACTGAAAACCTGGAGAGGGATGCAAGTGTCATATTTTTCCAACCACACTTCCTTTTTTTGCTTTGGCTTGGGTTGATTGTTTTTTTGTTTGGTTCGGGTTTTTTTTTCACTAGAGTGTTTGAAATAAAAATCGTCCTGAGCACAGAAAATACCCTGAAACACGTGTTATAAAGGAACAGGATGACCCAGCTCAAAAATCTGATGGGCATTTCAGACTACACCTAGATGCTAATTGTAAAAGTAAGGCGTTTTCCAGAATAAAAAAAAGAAAAGCTACTTCAAGAGGCAATATGGAATATTTATCTACTTACAGAATTAGATCATATGCCAGAAGGTCAGAAAATAGTTGAGGAGGAAGGAGGATGACTAGGATTCTCTGTACAATGTTCTGCATCATCAACAGAATTATTTACCATGGAACTGATCCACAAAGGGGTTTACCATCACTGTCAGAACACTCACCTTTCCACCACCTCAGGGAATTGATAGCTGTGAACAAGGCAGTTCAGCTCATGTTCCAAGGTGTTGCAAAGTTAAGCAATAAAAAAAGTTTTCAAAAAAAGTAGTGCATTATGTGGAAAGTTTTCTTTTTTTCCTTCTCTGTATAAAAGGAGAATGGGATTCACAGTTTGTCAAGATTTTTCTAGGAATTTCAAGGGGTTTTTTCTTGGAATTAAAATGTACGTTGATGGTTCCTCACAAACCACAGCTAGAAGAGGCTGTGGAGTAGCATGGGAGATTTTTTTTTTTTTAATGTTTGCATTTTTGGTATAAAAATTTGGCTTTCTTACAGAACACAACACATAAACTGCAAAGTTACAGTGATTTGCACAGTCCTTAATGAATTGGTATGCTTTTAGGGAGAAAAACTGTAACCTGAGCAGACTCAAAACAAAAGGCAAGAGGAAAAGACGAGTCCAGCAATACACTTAATGTAATTTTTAAAAGTAGGAGCATGTTTAAAACTCATGAGATTTGAGAAAATCAGTGTTGCAGGTAACTTGTTTGAATGTTTGGAAGGAAAAGGTGCTGTAAATAAAACAACCTTCAGCAAGTGTAAATCTTAGAAAAACTTCTTTTTAACATTCTTCTAATCACTAATTTTCTGTCAATTGCTTTTCACAGCAGGGTGACTCTGGATCAGGAAGTTTGTAGCACCTAAGGCATTTAAAATCAGACAGTCTTCTTAGTCAGTAATCAGATGTAATTTTTTAAATATACTGTGTTCAGATGCCTTATTAGAAGTCTTAGTAGTAACTCTATGAAATTAAGACTTTAAAGATTTGGCTAGACAGGCCATGGAATCACATGGCAAAATAGTCATGGAGTCTCACCACTCCTGTGTAGTCTGTGCAACTTCTGTGCTTAATGAAAGAGTTTGGAAACTTGCAGAAAAAATATCATTGAACAAGCTTAAAGGCTGCATTGCTATCTCTGAGATGAGGCATTTTGCATACCTAGCTTGAGTGGCTGGATTAATTACGTCCTGCCACTCAACTATATAGTTTCTGCAGCACTTCCTTCTATCACAGTCAATGGAATTTGACAGGATCAAAATCAGGTCACCTTCAGCTATGGCAAGCCTAGCCGACTTGAGCAAGGAATGACAAACCAAAAAAGGAAACTCCAAGAAGCCATACATTTCTCTGTACAGTCAGAAAAACAAACATCCTCTTCACAATTTCTTCATACACTGAGAGTACAGTGATTCAGTAAATGACACATCAGGCAAAATGAATCTTTGGAATATGTGTTAGCACACCAGACAAAAAGAGGCTGTCAGGACACTCAGGCACATATGCTTTGTCAGCACTTTCCCTGCAATACTTCACCCTTATTTTAATGTGCTGATCATGTCCACATATACAAGCAGTACCTTTATGAAGAGCTTTATTTGGCCTGCTCTCTGGATTAGCCTGAAAATATACCTACATCATATTACAGCAAAATACCATCTTGGAAAAAGAGAATGGACTTCATCCTCGGGGTTATTAGATCTTTTACACCTCCCACAAACTCAAAACTGCATTTCAATTTAAGATAGTTCTTAGCTGTGCCAAGTGTTACTAAGTTAAATTGGTGAGCTGACAAGAAAGATATAGGAAGATCCAGCTTCAATCCTACATAAAAAACCACTCTGAGTATATATTTCAATTGTAGAAGTTAAGTCTTATATCTGTCTTCCCCCACCCCCCACCAAGTTGAAGTATCTTCCTTGTAGCCTGGAAGCAGAATGAATAAAATTTAGACTTAACAGATGCTCATCAGAATACCCAAATATACGAGCAAGCCTCGCTGGAAATTCTTTGGAGCGTTTCATTAGAGCAGTTACCCAAAACTTAAGGCCCCATAACTAGACATTATTTCTGGCAGGTATTGTCACTATCTGCAAATTTGCATATTGCACAACAAAAGGGATACAATCCAATTGTGGAGTGAGCATGATCCAAAGCTGTTGTTTAAGGCATCTTATTTGAAGCAGAAAATTGTGCTGTAATCCTTTGGCATAGAAATCAGTGACCCCAGAGTCCTTGTCCCCTCCCATCTTTTTCAGCAGCTCTTCCTCCAACCTCTCCTGTGGTCAGTCATTTCATATGGCAGGAAAGATGGATTTAGAGTAAATCATTCTTTTCCACAGGGAAACACTGAAATGATAAATAACTGGTAGCTTACAATAAGAACAAAAAGGAGTAAATGTGATAATGTTACACAAGATACACTTCCAGATTAATAAGCATAAAATGATATTGAATGACTCCTACAAATAACTTATGTATCCCACGACAGTGCAGTTTGCAACATCATGTAAGGCTCTACATACAGAGGTGGTATGGCACCATTTCATTGAAAGATATCTGAAAAATACAAACAATATTGAGTCTTACTTAGCTTAAAAACACACTCCTTTTCATTGATTTTCTAAAATAAATGAAAGTACTTGTAATTCTACTGTTTTTTGACAACTATCTAATACAAAAAATTACTTTAGAGGTGAAATACAAAAAACTGATGGCCTTTCCAGATGTTGCCTACATATTTGTTAAACAAACACAAAAATAATGTGATCAGAAAATGAAAAAGATGGCAAATGTAAATGGTTCTTTATAATCAGATTCTCCTACTCAAGCTGCTTAAACCAAATAGAAAGAAGCAGCATATTCACAGACACCAGGCTGGTTTAGAAAGCATTTAAAAGGTGACTGGATATCTAACAGTCTCTCATTTTTTGGATTATAGTAATATCCAAATAGATACAATCTACAAACTATCAATTTCAGCATCAGAAATTATTATGAGCCCGAGGTTTTGTCAGTGGCCTAATGATATTGTCTTCCCCTATTTTTCCTGACAATTAAGGGGAATAAAAATCATATTACATCTGACCACATAATGTAGATTGCTTCAGATACCAAAACTGAAGTAGTCAAAACAATGCGTTCATTTCCACAGGGCTGGTGATGCTCCTTTTACCAAGCCAGGTTAACATTTCCTTGAAGTTTTCACACATTAAGAAATGTTTTACACTCTGGTGCATGAAGTGAAAAGGAGACAAGGTTTCATTCCATTCCCACTACACATGGCTTTATGTCCATTTTAGGGCACTGGTCCCCCCATCACACAAAACACGGCATGATAAGAAGCAACAGTGATTGAAATAAACAGTGCAGATGGGGCATATTTGTGCTGATGAATTTGTTTGTTTCTTGAGCAGGGTCTAAGAAAGAAGAGTATTGAAATGAGTCACTATAGAAGTGAGCAGTTCAGCTTCTATGTGTGATTCATTCCAAAAGAAGCTGAATGTCTGTATATGCCAAGGCCTCCTTTGAGAAAATAATGTATTTTGTGATTTATGTTGTTTCTCTATGTAAGTATTGGGCAATATGTTGATCTCAAACAGATCCATTTTCCAGACTTTAATTCCTTAATAAAGCATTAATAGGCAAAAAATATGCAATTCAGAAAGTTGTCCACCACAGCACTTAACTTGAAACAGGAATTTGAGATTATCAAGTACTCACATGATTTGAGCAATACTGCTTCTTTTAAACTGTATGTGAGTTATGGCTCTTGGAAGCATCTGTTTACTCAAATACAGTGTTTGGTAACCTTAGCAATAGTTTATTTATTCATTTAATGCCCCACAGGTCAACGCCTTAAGCTTGTCAAACTGAGGGCAGTTTCTTAAACTGCAGGACAGTTCAATAAAGAAAAATTGAACTATATTTTTGGGTCCTGAATGATTCTATATATGTTCAGTAATAAAGAACTTCAGTTTCTGAAAAGTTGATAATCTGGCATATTTGAGTAGCACTTGAAAATGAAAAACAAAACAAAACAAAAAGCCCTTGGAAACAGAATCAATTTGTCTCATTGCCTTACTGATGGATCTGTGAAATTCTTGCCAAACATTCATGCCTTACTCTGTCTTCCAAATTTTAAAATTTTTAATCTTTTAAAAATTACTCTATAAATGACAAAGCACATCATTATGCTGGTTACCTCATCAACACAATTGTGTTTTGGGAATCACTAAATTTAAAACTGTTGCATGGCACTTTGCCCTTGACCTGTATCACTCAGAAAGCCAAGCATGCACACATGACTGGGAGGTCTGGAAGAGACAGAAACACTGAGTAACATCTCAAAGTTGCATGATTGATAAAAGCAGACACTTGAAACTTCCTTCTCCTTTGAGACACCTCCTAGAGTGCTTGCACACTGGTAATTCTTGAAGTTCTGGTATCTTTCATCCCCAAACTGTGAAAAACAAAATTAGCAGTTTATTGATTTTTTCTGATTTCCTTATCAGGGAACTGTTCTACCCTTCCCTGCAGTTATTATCTGACTTCTGCTTTCTCTTAGGACTTTGAAGTTTTCTTCTCAAGTATTGTAACAGATTTAAAGCGCCCATGGTTTGAAAACCAGCCGTGCAAATGAAACAAGATTTCCATTTTATTTGAAAAAACCTGACACCCCCTAACTAGATGTGCAGAAAGGCTGTCATCTGCAGTGCCTGTCTGATGGCACCAGTGCTCTGGTTCTGCCACCAGCTCAAGGGCCTGGCGAGCAGAGGGGCAGCACAGGTTTGAGCAGAGAGAAGAGAGGATGGGAAGGAGCATGGACCAGGGCCACAGAGAAAGGGCTGAGCATGAGCTCTGGCCTCTCCTGCCCAAACCACACATCTCTCTGGTCAGCTGACATGATCCCTCCATTCCGGACTTATGAGACAAATGAGTGGCAAGGGCTCTGGCTGAGGGGCTGGTTTGGCATGCAGACAGCAGAACAAGCTGAGGTAGATGTCTCTACCATGACAGGAAAAGTCAGGTCACCAACATGGCCATGCTCCTCACAGACCCCTGTCCCCTCACAGACCCCTGTCCCCTGCACAGGCCCTGTGGGAAGTGCTGAGAGCATTCCTCAGCACTTCCCACAGGCTGCACCCAGGAAAGGCTGCTACAAGGGAGACAAACCAGGGAATTAAGACCTGTGCACAGGAATGGCTTCCCACTGCAGCTTCTCCTACTGCAGCAGTTCCTCCACTACACCATGTCTGGCAGCCATGAGAGGCAGACATGCCCTTCTCTTCTCTTGCCCTTCTCTTCCCTGCTAGACCCAGGAGAAGCATGGTTGAAACTTGTTGGCTGAAAGGTCACAGAAAGACAGAGCCAGGGAACAGGAACCCTCGCATTTCTCATGGTTTCTTTTAGGAGATCCTTTTATTATGACTTTGAATGGAATTAGACGACTTCTCACAAGGCAAAATAAAAATGCATAGTTTCTATAATCTGAGTTGGAATGAATATCCGAGCAGACATGCTCCCCAGTACAGCACTCTCCTCTCAGTGCTCTGGACACCTTCAACCCTGCAGGACCTGACACTGCAAAGGTGGATAGTCACTGAATGGCATCTGAATGCAAACTGGCAAGAGAGATCAACATAAGGACTGAGTGAGAAATCCAAGACAAGAATTTGGAAGTGAGATTAAAATGAGCTGGGTGTTTCAGGGGGAGGCAGTATATGACATAAACAGATCAAATAGTAATGATCAGGCAAGGGCTGGGCCCAGAACAGAGACTTGGATTTGCCAGAGAAATATATGACAGGATTGTGATGAATATGAGACTGAAATGAAAAAACTGGAAAGCAGAAACTGTGTCTGCCTAAATGAGAGGAATGGGACTGGATGATGAGTTGTAGTAGGGGAGAGACAGGACTACAACAAAGACAGCCAGGAGGACACGAGCAAGAGAGTTGAAGCTAGCAAAACCTGGACAGAAAAGCAAATATCTTTTAAAGGATGCTCCTATATGTGGATCTGGACTGCAACCCTGGCCTCTGAACACCACTTTTTCCCGGACTTCTGAATACACTTATCAGCAAAAAAGCTTGTAAACAATGTTGGTATCGAGATGGTGGAATATAAAATTTCTGTATTTACACTCTGTTTCACAAAGAGCCTACTTTCCCCTGTCCACATCAAATGAGTACTAGATTCATCCATAGGAAAAATAAAAGCACATGTTCTCAAACACTGTGCTCATAAGGAGTGGAAGCTTCTAATTTTAACATTCCCTCATTTCAGTTTTGTTTATCTGATAATACTCCCCTCCTCTCTTACTGAGATATTGTGAAAACCAATGAGACATTCCAGGACTACAGCTTTGGACATAAGGAGAAATACACTGTGGAAACAACCACAGAAGGGAATTTCAATAACATACAGTAAAATAACATGGGGGCATCCATTTAACTGCAAAGTAAGAGAAAAAATTAAGATAATACTCTTGTTAAATGAAAATCAGTTAGGTTTTACTGTGAATGAGACAGAAAACTTCTGAAGAAAAATACGATTCCCTATGACAAAAATTGTGTGCAGGTGCTCATTCCTAACAAAACTAAAATTTAATTCTAGTATTACCTAAATTTTCAAGTATCATAGTGTCCCTGTTCATCAGACATCCTGCATATATGTGTGTATTTGGACTTAGATGGATGAGAGACTGTGCCATTCCATAATGAACAGTACAAAGCTGAAACATTAATCTTTCAAAGGCTTGTGAATAGTGACTTATATGAGCTTTCAATTTTCCAGAAAAAAAATAAAAAAAAACAAACAGACCAAATGCAAGCGTCAAGAAACTGCACAATGCTGAAAAGGCCATGCTTCTAAGCAAATACTAAAGAAGTGTTTATAACACTTGCAGGAAGCAAGTGACCTCTGTTTGCTAGAAAAAAGGTAACCTTTAACCACAGACACTTGTGCTAGACATTCAAAGGATCTGTGGGTTTAGCACATCATAATGATTTGCAGTGAGTTACAAAAAAGTAATCTTGAATACAAGGATTTATTTCCCAAATAAAAAGATTAAATTTTACCGAAAAAAAAATATCTATAGCCAAGAGCTATTTTTAGCTGAAAAGAGCTCATTCTAAGGAAGTGCAAGCAGATGTGTGTCAAGAATGATAAATGGAATAGGGTTTTACATGCACCATAAATGTGAAGCAAGGATTGTACTCTAATGTGATAACAAGAGAAAAACAGATTAACATGTTTAGAGGTATCAGTAAATCAAGTATGATTTCCTGTACATAAAAGTTCTAAATATTCTAAGGTTATTGGCCTTGAAAAGACCAAGTAAATATTTCAGCATTTACAGTAGATGAAAATGAAAGATCTATTAAAGAAATTATTGCACCTGGTGTAAACATCACTCCTACAATGCAATATTTTTGTTTAAGAATGTCCTGTGGAAGCCATTCAGCCAGAACTGTATACAACGTGGTGTATATACATATCTGTATAGTGTCCTACAATGTTGATATAACATAAAACATTGGTTTTGAGTTGATCTGCATTTTTTTATTCATAGTGCATTTGTTTAACACCTACAGCTCTAAAATGGCACATTCAACTAGAAAGCTTCTGACTGCATTGGAGTTAAATAAGTTCTATCATGCTTGTAACAAAAGTGGGGTACGAACACTTGTTATAGGGATAGTTCTATCAGGACTGTTATAATCAGTTACAGATGAAGGAATTGAGGCACACACTTGAAAGACACCCAAGGAAGGAGGAATGAATCAATTCCACATTCTGCACCCTCGTTTTTAGATAGCTTCATTAAAAAGAAATGGAATCAATTGAGCCCTTATTCTCTGTAAAACAGTTACTGTAGGTGCCTGGCTAAGGGCTGGGCTGACCCAGAGCTGCCACTCCAGCTGCACCACAGCCCAGCCTGGCAGCACTGCAGACCTCACCACACCATCACACTGATCTCCTGTCCCAGCCTGGGCCACCCCTTTCTCCAGGGAAGTGCCCAGTGTCTGGGACTGGGTCTGCTTGGCTGTGCTGCTCCAGGCTGAGGCAGTGCAATGGACCTGCCAACACGTCCTGCTGCTCCCACAGGGCTGCCCTGTGGCTCCCAGCTCCCCAGTACACAGGGAGCAGCACTTTGAGAGCTGCCATGTAACTACTAGTCCCTTTCTATTTTGTTGGTTTGGGGGCTTTGTGAAAGTGGATTTTTCCCAATGCCAAATTAATGCAAAATCCAAGCAAGGCAGTTTTTTTCTGTGAAAGTCAAATTTGGCTCTAAAGAAAAAGAAATAGCCTTTTAAAAATGCTTTGTAGAAGTTGTCATTTCAGCCTCCCTTTCTCTTTTATGGCTCTATGTTTTGCTTACACAATGCAAGACGTATGACAAACATCAGTTTGTCATAGGAAACAATAGTTACAACTCATCATGGGAGATGCAGCTACACAGGGAATTCTGGTTTAAAGAGAAAAATGAGGAGATGTACCCTTAGACCATGACAAGAATTGTCACACCTGATGTAAATGTAGCATGTCTAGATGAATGATGGCCAACTCGTGATCAAGTAATCTGAATTCTGGGATGGCTTTCGAAAACTTTAAAGTATTTAAATGCCTTAAAACCCCTTTTCTTCTGGTCTTGAAACAATTCAGGCTTAGCATGTAAATCCAGAGCAGGCAGAGCTCCTCTGGCTAGCTGGTGTGAAGATGCACCACCACATCTTGGATGACTGAAAGCTCCAGGAGACAGAATAAGAACAAATATTTTAAAAGCAAGAAAAAATAACATACTGAAGAAAGCAAGTTGCCTACAACCTAAGACTACCTAAAGACTGCTGTAGCTGTTTCTCCTTCCCATACACAGAAGCTTTAGCTAACAAACAAGTACACTGGAAAAGAGCCTTGGAAGTTCAAAAATTGCAGAGGAGCAGCAAGTGGTAATGTAACGACTGTAGAGAAAGCAGTGTGCAGGAAGCAGCTGAATTTTTAGGTTTCTGCCGGTCAGAAATTTGCATGAGACTATTCCTGAGGCTTTTCAGAAATTAAACCTCTGTTACCTGAAATAGCTGCGTCCATGCACTTTCTCCTGATACCACAGCCTTTGGTTCACCCTGAGAGGATTCCTTCAGGCTTCAATAGCTAGATTTGCACTCATGCAATTGAAGGGTGAAACAGGGCCTTTGACTTATTACAAAAATGTAGCTGTTTTTCAAGTGTTGGGTGACTTCTGTACTTCAGCCTCAAAAAGTAAAGGGTAAAAGGAAAAGAGGAAAACTACCGGGATGGCTGATGGCTTTTGTGGTGAGGTGGTATTTGCATTCCTAGAATTTCCAAAATCCCCTTAAAGGAGCCTAAATCTTAAGCAAAGCCTTTCCTCAGAATTGCACCAAAACAGAATTTTTCATTTTAAAAAAATGTAAAGGAATCACCATATGTCTTTGAAAATACTGAAGTGTCGATGGATGAATCTGATAGGGCACAAGTGAGTAAAAGGAAACTGATTGCTGCTGGGGCTTTTAATGAAAAACTAAATTTTTTTTTTCCTGTATCAATAAACACCTGCAGGGATGGTCAGATTATTTGTGTACATGCATGTGGAAAGAAAAATAAAATTCAGGAAAAGACACTAATTTTCCTATGAAAATGAGTATTTTCCTAAGAAAGTCTTATATCTTTCCTTTTGCCAAATGTTATATAGAAACAAACTGGAGCAAGCTGGACTTGCATTTAAGATTACATATAACACATGCATAGAATATATTTGGTCTTAATTTCTCAGCAATCTCTTTAGTATTTTATTGCTTTCTTTTACTAAATTTGAGGAAAAATATTTTGAAAATGCTGTCATTCAAAGTTGTGCATGATATCTGCTTCTGAATATATAAAAGCACAGGAACAAACTTCATAAATAGGTCTGTCTTTTCACCCTGGTCTACTTGTACATCCTTTCCACTTCAGATCAAATCCAGATGGATTACACTTGTGAGAGTTTTTCACATTCTCCATGTCATGTATCATTTTCCAAGGAACCATATAGCAAGTAAGTCCCTGACAACAGTTTCACTTAGAAAAAGTCAATTTACTTCTGAAGGCATCTATGTGGCATTGGAGCATTTTGAGTATATCTGCTTGGATTGTAAATTTGTTGTTCTGGGCAGGTGTCATCAAAGCAAAGATATGTATTAATTTGCAGTGATACAAAAGAAAATCTGTCACTTCTACAGGTTCCCAAATCTGCTTTGGAAAGAAGCAGTTTAAACAACTTTACCCTAGAAGTGAAAATACTGACATCAATATGATTCCAAAGCCTTCAAAAGACAAAGAGGCTTTGAACCAAACTGATCTTTAGCAAAATTTAGGGAAATATGTGTAGAAAGATTGAGGGCCAAGAAATATTAGCACCATATTTTTTTGCATAGTAACTAGATTTGGTTCCGGTCCCTTCCCCAGCCAGCATGTTGAAAAGTGAGTGGCAGTGGTTCATCAATTAATGTGTGGCTTAACTCAAAAGACATTAAAAATACCACTAGTGACTTTCTGGAAGATAACAGCTACAAATCTGTGCTTTGCAGAAGGCAAAGTTCTGAGTCCTGCACTTGGGTCCCAACAACCCCATGCAGCCCCACAGTCTGGGGGCAGAGTGGCTGGAAAGCTGCCTGATGGAAAAGGATCTGGGAGTGCTGGTCAACAGCCATCTCAACATGATCCAGCAGTGTGCCCAGGTGGCCAAGAAGATCAAAAGCATCTCTGTATCAGCAATAGAGTGGCCAGCAGGAGCAGGGCAGGGATTGTCCCCCTGTACTCAGCACTGGTGAGGCCACACCTCGAAACCTGTGTTCTGTTCTGGGCCTCCTCACTGCAAGACAGACATTGAGATCCTGGAGCAGGTCCAGAGAAGGGGAGCAGAGCTGAGGAAGGTTTGGGAGCACAAGTGAGATGAGGAGTGGCTGAGGGAGCTGAGGGGTTAGTTTAGCCTGGGGAAAAGGAGGCTCAGGGAGATTTTATCAACAACTATTTGAAGGGAGGTGGCGATATGGCACTTGAGGATGCAGTTTAATGGTGACCAGAATGATAGTGCTAGGCTGATGGTTGGACTTGATGCTCTTAAAGGTCTTTTCCAGCCTTAACAATTCCATGACTCTATGATTCAATGAAATCAAAGCAAAGTAAGGTATGTGAATCAAATTAAAGCTAAGTAATACCAAAGTGTTAGCAGGCCTGCATAGCTGTTTTGCAATCTCAGACATGGCTTCTGCAGAGCCACACTTGTATTTCCTCAGTTCTGAACAGACTCAGACCCAAGGCAACCCATGGGGATACAAGAGCCTGAGCACCACTTTGCTTCACTACAGTGTTCATATTGTATTATTTGCTTTTTTTCTCACTGTGTGCCACACAATGCCTGTTTATCACCTAGTGAGAA
The DNA here is from genome assembly GCA_013397555.1 of Urocynchramus pylzowi. Lineage (NCBI taxonomy): Eukaryota > Metazoa > Chordata > Aves > Passeriformes > Fringillidae > Urocynchramus > Urocynchramus pylzowi. The sequence goes on along the minus strand of VZRH01006717.1, from coordinate 2,487,583 downwards.
AACCTAGATAATCAGAGAAGCAAGATAATGATAGTCTGGTTCTCCACAGCAGTATCATGTTTCATTGAGCAGAGTAATTGCATTGAAATAGGACAGGAAAGTTGACAGACCTAGGTTTTTTGCAAGTTAGGAAACTTGTATATCCCCTAAGATGAATAGATCCATCTGCTGTGATATAGCAGATGCTGGTTAACATGGCAGAGCAATCGGAAAAATAAGGGGTTTTCAGTTTTTACTTCTGTTTAAAGTAAAACTTTAGCGTGCTTTTACCAAGATATCATCACATTTCCTGAGTACTATTTTGAGTCTGAGATTCAATCAAATTTAAACTATGAGAAATTAAAACTGCTCTCCTTTTTTTTCCTTCCAAGTTCTACACATTTTCCACAGGAAAACATAAGCAGACATGATTCTGTTATAAAAGAACTACACCAAAAAAAAATCTGATACTTTCAAATTTTGCATGCGATTGCTTTTCTCATGTTTGATATTAAACAACAAAGCAAAGCCCTTCTTAAGCTGCTGTGTACTTCACACAAAACACGATTCCAGTTTCCTAACTGAAGAAGCCATTTGGATATTGTAATAGAGAGCAAAGTGCCCCAGTTGTCTCACTTTATCAACTATGTTTCTGGTTTGAAAGCTCAAGAATTTTTCTGAAACAGTTGAGGATTTGCTTGTACTTGTAAGTGAAAAACAAACGACACTTGTCCAGTGCCGTTCTGATGCAATTGTGGTTGGATTTTTAGTTTAGCAATCTGGTTGCACTTAATATTATTGCTCCTATCTTCACATGTAGGTTTATGGAACTAATCTATTTCCAATAAGATCATTCACTGAAGCCCCACCAAGAATCAGGCAGGCTGGAACTTCCACTGTTGTTTAAACTAGAGCCATCGTGCATATTAGTCATTTCAAAACACACAGCTTTTCATCAAGCAAGTCAGAAAAACATGTTGAAAAAACATTCTGCAAATCAACTTTATTGAGAATTCAAAATTTTTGTTAGCCAAAAAGTTTGACATTTTTCTAGATATGCTGATAATATTACAGGAATTTAATATCTGGCTTCTGGCTATGGCAATCAACACTTAAAATGTACATTTTGGAATTGGACAGCCTACAGGCACAGCTCCATATTGCTGCACATTAACCAAATTCACAGGTGTGATAGGTACAGTGCAAATCAAAAAGCCATGTCACAAACTGCACTTAGCACATGGCTTTGACCACTTTGCCTGTCTGCTGCCAACAAATCCATTTTCTCTCAGACTACTTCTGACATTCCACTCCTCTAAGCAATTCTAAACAACCATTGTTTTTCAAACATCAGCATGCCACAAAAATGCTTTCTACTTTCCCCCAAATACAAAATTTCTCTTGGAAAATAACCCTAGCCTGATGCTGACACTGAGCAATATTTAGTCTTGCAGAAATAGAGAGCTCTGATGCCATTTTGTGACAGCAGAAAAAAGAGGTTTAGGGTATGAAAAATCCCAAGCCCTTGGATGTAAAATATTTTTTAAAAGAAAAAAAATTTATTTTTAACTAATTTATCAATCAGTATTTTGGTTTGATTCCCCCTCTCAAATACAGAAAAAGAGATTTTGAGACTTTGTTAAAAGTGTAGATGTTCTAGTGTCTTTTCGAAGATGAAACAGGAGAATTTTCCAAATATCCTTGATTTTACTTATATTCTCTCTATTTAGACACACTGAAGGCATACTTATTCTGACTCAAATTTTTGTTGCTCTGAAATGAGTTATTGTTTTCATCAAAGCCTCTTTGATGGACCACATTTTGCAAAAAAAAAATAAAAATCAAATTATTTGGCAATGCATTATAGTCTATTAATATTCTTCATAATCTCCAGAAGCCCTTCTTCCTATCCATTCTCAGAGCCCTTTAGACCACTATCAAACCACTGGAGTGATGCAAAGGCATTCAAGTGTAAATGACAGTAAGGCCCTGGTTTTCCAATCTAGGAAGAAAACAAGAGTTTTCTGTTAAGTTCAGTTCCATTAGAAAATAATGACAATGACACAATCTCTATCTTTATAAATGGAATAAAAGAAGACCCAGGGAACCACAGCAGCTCAATGTCCAAATGGAGACCAGTGAGGAGTGGATGTTCCTCAGAGGGTGGTACTGGGACTGGTGCTGTTTAACATCTTTGTTGGTGACATGGACAGTGGGACTGAGAACAGCCTCAGCAAGTCTGCTGGTGACACTGAGCTGTGTGGTGCAGCTGACACACTGGAGAGAAGGGATGCCATCAAAAGGGATCTTGACAGGCTGGAGAGGTGGGTCTGTGTGAACCTCATGAAGTTCAACAAGCCCAAGTGCAAGGTCCTGCACCTGGACTGGGGCAATTCCAAGCACAAATACAGGCTGGGCAGAGAGTGGACTGAGAGCAGCCCTGAGTAGAAGGACCTGGGGGATGTGGCTAACAAGAAACTCAACATGTCCTGACAATGCATGCTTGCAGCCCAGAAAGCCAGTTATATCCTGTGCTGCATCAAAGGAAGCATGGGTAGCAGGTAATTCTCTCCTTCTACTCCACTCTCATGATATCCCACCTGGAGTGCTGCACCCAGCTCTGGGGCCCCCAACATAAGGAGGACATGGACCTGCTGGAGCAAGTCCAGAGGAGGGCCATGAAAATGGTCAGAGGGATGAAGCACCTCATGTCTTCACCTATGAAGACAGGTTGAGAGATTAGAAGTTTTCCATCTTTACAGCACCTTCCAGTACCTAAAGGGGTCTACAAGAGCGCTGGAGAGGCTTTCTACAAGGGCATCTAGTGATAGGGCAAGGGGTAAGGGCTTTAAGCTGAAAGAGGGGAGGTTTAGATTAAATTTTAAGAAGAAATTTTTTACTTTGAAAGTGGTGAGGCACTGGAATCAATTGCCCAGGGAAGTGATGGATGCCCCATCCCTGAAAGTGTTCAAGGCCAGGTTGGATGTGGCTCTGAGCAATCTGGTCTAGTGGAAGATGCCCCTGCCTATGGCAGGGGGGTTGGAGCTAGATGTCCTTTGAAGTCCCTTCCAACCAAAATATTCTATGATCCTATGACTTGAAATGAAAACAAATTGTCCTTAGTGTCACTGGGGCTATTTTTCATTGAGGATTTGCAGCCCTTTAGGGAAGAAAACATTTAAATTATAAGCCTTTGCCACCATCTGAACTTACAGAGGATTTGACAACTACTGGTGAGGTTTTCTCTACTGAATTATTTAATGAGTTCACACTTCCTTTCTTAATACCCTGTAGTGCTAGGCTAACTCAGTCTTGTTGAAAGCATCACTGTCATCTAATTTAGGCGTATACAGAAAATGTTATACAGCAAATATACTTATCCAGATGGAGAATGACGCAGATATGGTCTATCATATTTTTTAAAAATCTCAGGTGTAAATCTGGGAAGATTTGATATCTCATAGAAATGAGTAACATAATTATGAAATTGACTTCTACCAGTTTCAATGTACTTGTAAATGTAAAATTGCAGATTGTGGCACAAAGAAAGAGCAGCTAAGGTAAATGAATAAGTTTCAAAGCATTTTTGCAATATCTGGACCCTTGTAGAGCTCTACAACACAGTATCACGAAAAAAAGAGAAAGATTAAGGACCATAAGAAATTTAAAAATGGATTTTGCCTTGCAGGTATGACACAATCTTCATTAAAACAATTAGCAAGGGAGTAGCAAATATCTTATAGGATTGCTACTTGTATACTAACAGGGACAGATACATTTTTAAAAATGCACGACTCTAATAGTCTTTTTGTTCCAATTGCCAAAAACATACTCACATTTGGAGTACTGAACAGAATGATAGCTCAATGTGAGGAATTTTACAACCATAAATTCCCTAGGCAAAATAGCCTAAGGTGAAGCAAAGTACTTTGAATTAATTATTTTGCCCTGAAAGAGACATGCAAAACTCAGCAATCACTTTCAGTTTGCTTAGTGTAATGAAAATTGACAAATAACAATGTAACCATAAAAAGAATTATTAAATAACATGGCCAGGTTAATATTTCTTTCTTCCAAATTTTTAAGATTAAAAAAATATTAATTTCAGTAGCAGCACAAAGTAACTTTCTTTCAAAATATACCATCAATCCAAGCAAACACACTGAAAATATAGCCATGATGTTATAGAAATTTGTACTGAGGGGAGAATGCCCCTGAAAATTTGTTAGCTCAGCATAGCAGAGTGCAAAGGCAGCACAGTGTGAGGATATTCATTGGTCCACAAACAAGAAAAGTAGATGTAAAATACTCTAAAAATGTCACACAAAGATCACTCTGAAAAGCAATGTAAATATCAGCTAAATCAAAAACATACACAAATTTTAAAAAATCAAAATCGAAAGATAAATATTTAATACAGACCACAGCATATAGGATAGGATGACTTCTCTTCAATTGCTGAAGGATAAGCACTTAGACCTCCAGTTTCAGGGCTCCCTAATATGTGGACTTTCACATAACCTGAAAGAAGGTCCAAAGGACCTGACTTTCCAGAGCTGAGGAGTGATCATCCCAATGAAAATTAATAGGAGAAGGATGAGTTTAATTCCTTCCTAATAAAGTGTTTTCTTTATCACATAGAGTGACTAGTTAAAATGGGTTAAAGGGTTACTATTCTATAAATTAATTAGGTGTATTAAATATTAAAAACTGTAAAACACACATACTAATAAAAATAATATTAAAGATAAGCCCTTCTGTGTTATCTGTGTACGAAAACAAACATGCACTTAAAAGCAAAGTACCCTCAAGAGATGTAAGGAATATCAATAAAAAATAATGGATTGAACCCTAAAGATCCTATTCAGCTTGTCCTGAGGGAAAACTTTGAACAGTTTTAATTACAAAAGTCTGTAAAATCCACAAGAGATTTTAAGTAATAAGATTAAATCCTGGCACTAGAGTGAAGCAGTATTTGACAAAATTTTTGTTTCTGAACAAGATGGAGTCCAAAAAATGCAAACGGAAAAGATTCTCTATGCTGTTCAAAGTTGCTTTCCAAGTTTCTGATTTGCTTTCCTTTAGTAAGGACATAGAGTTGTCTGAATTTTACAGATGGAAAACTGGAGGAAAAACAAAAGAGACAAAATAAAATCCAAAACCCTGTTGTATAACATTAGTTAGGCATTAAAAACTCAGGCTGGCACATAAATAATTTTAAAATCTGGGTCTATATGATTTACTGCTAAATGGTTGTGAACCTTTCACACATAGGACCATGCTTACTTCCATGGCCTCATTTCTGAGAAGAACAAAGGAGAAGCACTATGTAATGACAGATAAAAAGCAGATTTAGCCTTTCTTTGGTTTGGGTTTGTGGGGGTTTTTGGTTTTTTTTGTTTTGTTGTTTTTTTGGTTTTTTGCAAGAAACTGCAACATGGAGCATCTTGATTTCTCCTCCTCTTCTTTTATACATATTAGTATAGAAGATATCCTGGTGACTCCAGAGTTGGATTGTTAGATAGATAAGCACCAAAGTAGCCAAACTAAGGCATGAATAATTATGCTGCCAAAAGATCACACATTAATGCTCTTGAAATCTACATGATACTGGTAAAACTTCTGGGAAACTCCCTTTGTTCTTCAGCAAAACAAGGGGCTTTAAAATTTATGTAAAAAAATAAATGTATTTGCTTAGTAAAGATTTCAACCTTTCTCATGTTCAAAATTTTTTGAATATAAGCCTGCAGTACATCCTTGAAGCAAAGAATGCAAGCAGCTTCCTGGGCTGCAGCAGGAGCAGCATCTGCAGCAGTCTGAGGCAAGTGGTCCTTCCCCTCTAACCAGCACTGGTGAGACCACATCAGGTGTAATGAACCCAGTATAAGAGGAACATGAAGCAAGTACCACAAAGGGCTACAAATATCACTAAGAACTTATTCTTGTGTAGCCTCTCATCATAGAAGGATGTCCCATTGGGAGTGATGGGACTGTTCAGTCTGGAAAAGAGCATACCTAGGAGACAATCCTGTCACAGTGTATGCAAATACCTGATGGTGGTAGTGAAGGTGACAGAGCCACAGTGGAAGGACTGAAAGCAATGGCCACAAATTGAAACTTCTGACTTTGAAAATGTTGAGACCAAAAGGGACACAACCCTGAACAACTTTTACTAGTTGACCTTGATCTGAGCAGAGGACTTTGAACTAGATGATCTCCAAAAATCCATTCCAAACTCAACTCTTTGATTATTCAGAGAAAACAGCACCAGGAAGGCAGACAGGTCACTGTGGACACTTATATGTCCCAATCAGTTTTTTCACTGAAAATTATTAAGCTTTATGAAATTAGTGTCTAAAATCTAATTTACATCCCAAATCAGGCCAGCCAGTCCTAGTTTAAAGCACCATTGTATTTGGGGAAGAGCAATGTTCCTCTGTGAATGGCAGCTGGGTAAAAGGGAAACCTAGATAAAAATTAATCAGGAAAGTTGCACAAATTTCTTCCCTGAAAACATGACTTAACTTAACTACTAATGTAAGCTAGGTAAGAGAAGTCAAGCTGCAGAATTTCACTTGAGGTATGCTGCATGATGGTGCTAGTGCTGGCAAACTGTTTCAAGGCAAACATGCAGCCTGAGCAGCTAATACCCTTTGTTTCCAAATGGCCAGCTTATTCCTGCTAGATATATATGAGTGTTGCATAAGCACAAAGCTAATGCTCAAAGGAATCTTTGGGTCATAACCACAGTCAGCTCTGCAGTGGGAGCACCCTTGGATAAAAAATAGCTTATATTGACACCAAGGTTGTAGTTCCACTAGGTGAGTGCTGGATATCGTTATTCCACCTTTAGAATATTTCACTCGTAAGAGAATTGCCACACCACAGTCTATGTAAGTTTTTCTGGGTCTGCTCCATAAATTTTTTGGAGAATATACCCATTTAAAGAAAATGGACAAAAGCTAGGGTCAGCTAATACTGGAGCCAAATTCTCCACATTGAATGTGCTAGTTTTGGTCAGAAGGTAATGAAGCCACCACCAGTACACAGCAAATTTTTTCATGTATAAAGAGGTGTTATGTCATCTAGAGCACTTCAATTTCTTTCCCCCCTTAATTAAGACATTGTCCCCTTTTTCCTCCTTCATGAACTGCATGGGTCCCATGAAAAATTTCAATAAAATTGAACAGAATGTAACACAATGTTGTAAACATTTGGTGGCATATTGTAAAATTTAAGAATCATATCATTATAGAATACCTAAATGATGTAGAAAATAGCTAGTGAAGACATTTGAAATGCTTCATAATGGATATATACAAATAGAGACCTCATTAGCTCTTAGAATCACTAAAGCTAACTCTTATTCCTCCTGTTGATTGCATGTGAACTACTTTCCATTAATCACAACCCTTTTGCTCCAAAATATCAAAAGCACTGAAAAATAAAAAGGAGACCTTAAGCAAAAAGCAAGCTCAAAAACTTTTATGTAAAAGTCAATTTTATCTGCCTTGTGATACACTTGTGTACTTTCTACCAGCAGGAACTGAGAAAAGTTGCTCTGATTCAGTCAAACTTATCTTGAAATTACTTAGCTTTTGTTAGTTTTGGTCAGACTCCATAATGCTTTTTAAAATTTAAGAGTTTGTTTTTATTTAAAGAGAAAGAAAATTGGTTTTTTATTTTGTCTAGACAGCATTGTGTATAACTAAAAGCCTTTGCAGAAATAACAGCAGATGTTGGGTATATATCTTGAAATTGCCCTTGTGTATAACTTCTTACATTTGCCTTTTAGCTGGAATTGAGATGGAGGAAATGAAGATAAAGCAGATTTATGTAGCAATTCCCAAGATGTTTAAGCATTCTCTCACCCACTGCATAGAACTGAAGCAAATAAGCTCAACTCACCAGGAAGATTTGCCAAGTGAAAGGAAAAAAGGAAGCTTTGTGCATTTTTCCAAATAAGAAAATCAGAGCTACATAGCTTAGTTTCAGTAGTTTGCAAAACTAGCAGATTGCTGCAGCCTGGTGTGTTTCAAAGTGTTTATGTGAGGAGATTGCATTGATTTAATCTCAGATTTGATATGATTTGAGAGTTAAGAAGATTTTTGGCTCTGAGAAATAAACACACTTAATACCACCTACTAAGTATGGTTTCACTTTCACAGGACTGCCAGCTTTTGCAGCAGGAAGGCTCTGAGCAGAGCCTTGACATTTTCAATGCTGCTCTGAGTGGCAGCTTTGAAACATTTGCAGCTACCTCAACAGGTGTTCCACAGACCTTGCCAGGGACAGCCCATCGAGGAAGATCTGATCATGGACATACACTCCAAAGCAATTTACTGCAAGAACTGCATTAACACAGGTTTAGGAATCCTAAGTCCAGGAAGACTCAAATCCAGCAGCATAAGAGGTCATGTATGGAATGCTCTGTTTTCAACTCTGCAAGTTCATGGATCCTTCTTAGGAAAATATGTCTTTCTGGTTTTGTCAAAACTGTATTGTTTACCAAAAATAGACTCAGAGTATTTGGGATGGAATATCAGAGCACTTGGATAGAAATAGGTGGTTATGTGAGAGATGATCTTTGACATAATAATTTCACATCAAACCATTTGCACTCAATTTAAAAGAACAGCTTGTTCATTTTCATCTTTAAAATTGCCAGTATTAGATGATGGAGGCTCTGGACTGGAGTTCCCAAGCTCTAATGAACCTAGGGTATAGAAAGCAGAAAATTGTGATGAAGCCTCGGCTCTCCTGACTGGACTAAAACAGAGGTAGAGGACTAAGATGACACCACTAACAACAAATTAAAGATCTTGTGTCACTGCAAATTAGCCTCTCTTTATAGTGGTTTTAAAAAGACTCACCCATAAATGTTTCCTAACTGTTTATTTAGACATTTTTTTTTTTCAATTGGGTTAAATCTCCATTTCTCTCTATAATTTCAGTTGTTCTCTGCAATGCTGGCATTACAGGGAAAATCAGATCATTCCTGTTTAATATAAGTAACTTATATATGGATAAAAGTACCAAATTTTAGATTCCTACTTAGGGACTAGGTTTTTCCTAGTTTAATCCCCTTGTAATTTAAAATCCTAGTTAAGAATGAAAACAGTAAACAGAAAAGAACCAACACCTAAAGGATTTTTGTATAAAAGACAAGCAACAAGAACTATTTTGAAGTAAAACACAAGGATATACATAAATAAATCATAAGGGTCCTTTTAAGAATATACCCCATTCAAAAATTTTGCATTTTCTGAGCTAGAAATAGCTCTGTAGATATATTTATTTTCAAAACAGTCAAAGACCCGTCCTTCTGAAAAAATTGGATTAGGCTCTTAATCAAGAGCTCAGAGACACATTAAAAATACCAGTGTGAGTTGGTTTAAAAAAAAATAAAAAGTATTTTTTATTGTGAAATGTTCCTTTGGACTTATAAAAGGAAAATGCTTACTTCTTTTTGGTTTGGTTTTTTTTTTTTTTTTTTTTTTTTTTTTCTTCTAACAGAATAAGCCCCAGACATTTGGAAAGTATCTGCTCTGAGTCACAGGCACAGGAGTCTGCAAAGCACCCCTTTATGCAATCAAAGACACTCACCATTCCAGTGTTACGTGCACGTCAGTACATCAGATGCACTATTTTGGTTGTTCCACAGGCACTCTGAGATCAGACACAGTCTTGGCAAACTTTGCAAATCATGCCTCAGCCTGACCCGACACTTCAGCCTCACAAAGCTGGAGCTCCTAAACACTCCCATGTCACTGAGCAGGGATCTCAGCACAGAGGCTCAAACACATCAAAGAATCCTTTGACTGCTGAGTTATGAGGAGACTCCCTTCGCCTGAGCAAAGGGTCCAGGGAGAGGGACAACATACTTGCTGTGTTAGCTTTAGGAGTCACACACTGTTTGCAGAAGGGGTTATCTTGTATCCACACTCTCTGATCTAAGCTAATGTTTGTTTACAGAGACTGTAAAGCAGGAGAGCTGGAGAGCAGGAATGTTTCACAGTATTACTTGTGGTCTCCTGCATAAAGGGATCTTTGAGACAACTTTCAGGGGTGCAGAGGGAGAAGTCACCTGTAACAGCCACATCAGGAGATGCCTATTTCCAGGAAAAAGTCTAACTCTTTTTTCAGTGTCTGAGCAATCATTTGAGTTTATATTTTGCTTTCAATGCTTTCAAAGAAAGAAGAAAATAAACCGTGAAGTGTATTATACTCTTTTCAATCATTTTTACAGCTGGTGAGCCCAATAACCAAAATCAAATACTCTAAGACATTTACTGGTTCAGTGACTTCCAACTGACTTTTTTCCTTGCTACTAATCACCCTAGGTGGTGTCTGGAATTTTTTAGCCCACATACTCAGAGAAAAATGTCCCTCAAAAAGTCTTGATTAAGAAAATGGTAATACTGAATTAAAATGTTACTGGCATAAATGACTTCTTGACTACAAAAAAGAAAACCCTCTATCTGTGTTGTACTTTTCAATTTCTACGGCTCTAAAATATTTTCAATTTCTCCTTCAAAAAGCTAAATTATATTTACCAGTAGCACAGATGCACTTCCACTGATTCTTGCTAAATTCTCTTGAACAATGCACACTCCCAAAGCAAAAGACTGTTCATGCTCGTTTCGAGTGACCTTTGAACCAGTCTGAACTGTATATAAAAATATACTTATTATTCTCTTACTGTTAGCACCCCTCCTGGATAGAGAAATTAGAAAAAATCTGATTAAAAAATTCAATACCAAGAGCAGCCAGAAGATTAGAGCAGATCAGCACTATTGTAACAGGTAACAAAATATTTTTGGTGTGGAGAGAAAGCATTTTTTTGGCTCTAGACTGCTTTCAGTTTCTGAGGTATTTTCTGAGTATACAGCAAATCTGCAGTATGTACTGCCAATTCAGTTTGTCGCCTGGGAAAGATAATTAGGAAATGCTGCTTGTCTTGATTTATTGGTGATTCTTTTACCCTGAAGTGCAGCCAGGAATACAGGCCCAGTCATGTACTGGATGCATTGGGGCACAAAGGAGCAACATGTATATGGTTGCTTAGCTTGCAACTGTATAAATCATACTTGAAAGCCCTCAAAACGGACCAAGGCTACCATTTTTGCAGACAAGTGTGTTTGAAACAGGGCTTTGGGCTATTCTATTCCTAAAATGTCAATTAACACCGTTTTGTCCTTCAATTTTTCATCTGATCACAGTGGCTCAAGCGTGCACACATTATGCATCTCATAGTACACTCTATTATTCAATCAGGCATAAATTTATAAAAAGAGCAGGGGGTCTCAGTTCTATTTTAGCTATCTTATAATTAGCTGCTAACTGCTGTTTGGCAATCTGGAATTTTTCTATGCTAACTTCACCGGCTGGTTCATGAAATACGTCACGCATCTTTTTTTAGTTATTGTTTGAATCATTTAGATTAAATTTCCTTGTGTAATAAGAAAAAGGTTACAATCTGTTGCACGTACTGATAATGAAACAAGGGCTCTTTAATTTTTAGTTCTCCATGCCTATGAACATTGGGAAAGCACTCTTGTGTATGAAAAATATTTCTGAGAACATAACACTACCTGAGCTACCTTGATGCTATTGCACCACTTTCAGAAACACAAAGAAGAGAGCTGTAAAAGAGTGGTAAGGAAAGACTGCTTTAAATTTTATTTTACTTGAGCTAATTTTACAAAGGATTTATGAAAACATTTCAATAAAATCCCTCTAAAATCCATTATCAGGAGCTTCTGCAGTGTCCTTTCTCAAGGACTAGGCAGGCGCCATGCCTGATTTGGGTATAACACTCTGGTAAGTCATTGAAAGGTTGAGAATACAGCCACGTCTAAGAACACTTAATACACTGTGAGATCTGTTTGTACTTGAAGCAATGCTTTTGAGACAGGTCCAGCTCTGAGAACTACAGAGCACTGAGAGCACTGAGGTGTACGCCAGTATTTACAACAAAGGGCTGATGTGGGTGGAAATGGCCATCTCTGAAGACAGAGCTGAAGAGCTCCTCAGAACACCATCTCTGAAACTGCAGTCCCTGGCTCCTACTGATTTCAGGACCTCTGGAGTGCTGTATACATTTAATTGATGGTTTTAATCAAACCTTATCCACAGAGAGTGCTAAAATTAAATACGGTGCTCAATTTTTCATTCGATTTCAGATTCCAGCATTTTAGAGGAAGCGAAAGAGAGAGAAGAAAACAAAAAAGCTGTTATGATCTTCTCTTGACAATGTGCTTTGATTTTAATTATGCTATTAACATTTTTTAACACAGTTGTTTGGAAAGCTGGCTAGTATAATGTGGAGTGAAGTCAGCGGAGCTATTGCAGTTCAGACCACTAACTCTAGATTTCATCATCTGTGGAGAATTTTTTTCATTTGTTCCCTGCTCTCAGACTTAAATTAACATGATTTTTTGATGTACATTCAGCATTGCGCCCATTCCTTTGTTTTGCAGGGATTTTTTCCACTGCTGTCAGTGATCAACAATATCGACATATTCCTCTGTCTGGCTCATCACTTTAGGGTCTGAATCTGTGCCGGGTGTCCTGGTGGTTCCATGGCCTGGGTTTCAACACACAGGGTAGAGTTCCTTTTGCTGGAACCTTTGGTTTTCTCAAAGCACTATCCTTTCTCCTAATCTGAGAGTCATACTGGGGGCCCCACAAGTTCCCAAAGATAAAGGCTGTTCAGAGAAGAATTCTAGTAGAAGTGAACTTTTGTTAAGAAACAGGAAGACAGTCCAGTAACTGATGTCAAGATGGGAGAAGGCACAGAAATATTAGGTAACAGGCTTCCACAAGATTGCAGCTGCTGGTTTTAGCGGTCCAGCTAAAACACTGATCTGCATAATAATCACCTCCTCAGCATGAGTATGGACATTTAGATTACTGGTCCTATTGGTTTTCTGGGTGAAAATCAACCTCTCCCATACTCCCCTATTCCCCAAGGCTATTTTAACCTGCATCAGTTTGCATGTGCGGAGAACCAGGCCAAAAAGCTTAGCAAGCACAGTGGAAGGGTAACACAGGCTGGGTCACCTCAGCTTGAGCTGAATAGTCACAACTTCTGTCAGAGAGTTTGGGGAATTACATTAGACACATATTCTGCAACAAATTTCTTCATTGATTAAAATATTCACGGGGATTAAAAAAATATTTTAAAATTTTAGCAAACAATGAGAAAAAAATGACAAATGCCTAAATTCATGGTCTTCAGAAACAATTTATCATTCTTGAACCGTGATTTATGCATAGTCTTGGGATCTAGAATGGAAAGTTTATAGGACAGTCTTAATTGTAGCATGCTTTGTGATGCCTTTCTTTCATCAACAGAATCCATGCCTGTCTCAATGGAACATTCTGAATAAATAATAAAATAACAAGGCAGTTAACTAGTGTCCTGTTCATCAGGCCACTCCTTAATTCAAATAACAGTCTTTACACTAGGAAGATATTGAGCTCATTTTCTCAAGTGCCAAGTAGAATCTTTTACAAAAATGTTGAATACCAAGGTGACACGGATGTTTCCAAAACCATAATTCACAAAGGAAATAAAAAGGTTGTTCTCCTAAGACAAAAGCTTTCCATTTGTGGGATAAAAAAATATGCGCAACATATCCTTTAGAAAATTAATTCCTGAAAAATCCTTGTGCGATGTCAGAAGGCATTTAATGCTGCCTTGGATATGTCTGGTTGAGTCAAAGATATGTTTGATTTTCGGGGAAAAACAGGATCATATTTAAAGTGCATCTGTTAAATATTTCTCTCAAAAGCAGCTGAGTGCAAGGTTCTGAAATATTTAGTGAAGAACTATAATTTATATTTTCAGTCAGTCTTTAGATCTCATAGGACCTACATCTAGATTTGGTCTCAAGTTGTTCCCAAGACATATAAACAACTGAAATCTCTATTGAGTCAATTGTTCCTATCCATATCTACAAAGCAAGACGAAAATTATGAGTGAATTCTACATCAGTAGCCTTGCACAGTCATACTTGCAAGATAAGGTCCTAGAAAATCTAAACATGTAAGGAAGGCATTTTGGTTATCTTATTCCTTACCCCATTCCATTATTGGTACAGGTAAGTGTGTATAAATTATTCCTTATTTTGACTGTTGCATGCTTGGGATTAGCTCTCTCTATCTCAAAAAAGAGCCAGATGTCTTTAATCAGCTCTTTTTAAGCTTCTATTTACAGCTCTCTGAAAATGCCTTTATTTTCTTTCCTCTTCCACAGTGTGATATTATGTATTCTGTAGCCATCATTCAGGGATTTTGTGAAATCCATGTAAAAAGTTATCTGCAGTATTGCTGATATCAGAAATGTAAAAGGAAAGTCATAATTAAATTTTTAAATGCATACTATGTACATATTTTGCAAGGAATCACAAGACCTCTGTGTTAACTTGTATTTTGTCTCCTTTTTACTATGAGTATCTTCCTTTTTCAGTTTTTGTTAGTGCTGCTTTTATTTTTTTACTGAGATGATCAACACTAGGTCCTCAGAAAGGAGAACTGAAGACTCAGAGAGCTTAACACAAGTCATGGGAACCTAGTGCTTCTATTAGTTCATTAGTTCAATGAACAAACTGTGAGTCTCATTTTTTCAGCACACAGGGATAAGATCTTCAAGAAAACTTTGCTTCATTTCTTGGGCATGTGCTCCTTTTTTTCTCTGCTGTATCTGGACCAAATTTCCTGTATTTTGCCCTCAGTAGCTGAGGGTGAAAGCACTCCAGACAGTCTAGCTGATAGTAACAAGAGTTTCTCAGAAATAGTTTTGGTTTTATGCTGGAGAACAGCCAGGAATTGCTTCTCCAATTTGCCGCTAAAGGCTGACATTCATGTTGTAAACATTGAAGCGCAATTAAATCACAAGCACTATTAAACCTCCTAAAGAATCATGTTAACACACAGTTAAAAATAAGAAACGTATGTAGAAAATCCATTTTTTCCCCAGAAAAACAGATTTTGTAGGCAGTAGAAAAGCAAGCCTCCTTAAGGTATCACTTAAGCTGTTAGTATGACAAGCTATTGCTAACCTCCTACTGGACTGGTGCAAGCCAAAAAAGACCTTCTCTAGGGGAAAGCAGTCTACAGTCATTGCTTTTACCCATGAAGTTTGTCAAGAATGCCAGATGATATGTTGGTATTTAGTACTGCAGACTGTGTTGCTCAAAGTGTGGACAGAGAATATCAGATTAACCATTTCAGACTGAATTCAGGTCATTTCAGCATCTCAGTTAACTCAGTCAACATCTCCCCACCACCAAAAAAATAAATGGAGTATACTATAAGGAACACTTCCAGAATCTTAGATTGTATTCATGTATAAAAGTATGTTGAGCAAGTGGGGATTCCAAGTCAAAAGCCTTTCCGTATCTTCTGCATTGTGCAATATTTGTTTAAAATCTGTTAGCTCAAAGTTTAACACGTGTAGATAGTTCAGAAGAGAATATCCATACTACTATTTAATCTATGTTGATAGCTTCTTGAAATGGTTCAAACTGATCTCAGTGAAAGGGGTTTTGCAGTTTTTGTTCAAAGAACAGAATGTACTGGGTAGATCATCAAGTTCTGGTGTGTCACCCACCCTCCACACAACCCTTAGCCAAAAATAGGGAATAGCTTATAAAGGCATGAGGTTTCTGAATGACAGCATTACTGAAACATGCATACCCTTTTTTTACATCACAAAAACCCCCAACTAAAATACAGAATATTAGCTCAAGTCAAGCAAGGTCACAGCAGCAACAAAACACTCAGTTATTAGCTTACATTTAGTCTGAGGAAACAATTTCTTTTAGGCCAAGTCTCTTATGAAACCTGAGCCTGCAAGATTTTGTAATATCAATTTTGTTTATATCAATATACTATACCTCTTTTGCTCTTAAATCTTTTAAGTTTTAGACACTTCAACTTTTCTCAGCAAATGAGAGAAGTTTACTGTTGAAGTAAATTTAAGCCTTCTAAAAGCAGTTAAGCAAACTCTCTCATTAAACAAAGCTTTTGCAACATGAAGGATAATTTATAAGAGCAAGGATTCATCCATTGTTAGGCAGGTCAGCCATGTGAGTACTGATGAAGCTCCTCATTTTATAAGAGTTTATGCTCTGTGTTCTCCAGACTTCTGGGAAGCTCCATGTGACATCATGTAACATGGCCAAAATAATGAAAATTCTAAGCAGAGGAAAGCGGCACTGCTAACTTGTGAATTTCAGCACTGAACACACTGTTGTTCTGAGAATGGGATACTCCTAAAGACAACCAGATCCCAAACAACTGGGATACCACAGCTGGCCCAGATTTTGACAGTTTTTCTATCATTGAAGTATCACAGTTCTATCTAGTGCAGAAGTTTTTCCTTTGGTAGAATGAAATAAAGCTTAGCAAATGCAGTAAAACAGAAATGAGATGGACCTGGATGTAGACACCACATGATGGAAAGTAGAAAAAAGTTGGTGTGGGGAAATGTGAGGTAGAGACAACCTTGGTGTTACATATCCCAAGGAAGCTTCAGGCTTTAGAGGAATCTTCCCTAGAGCACAAGTGCACTCGATGAGCCAGCTTTGAATGGCTGTCTCCTACTCCAAGCAGGACCAGAAAGTTGGTCCAAGTTCCACAGTTAGGCATTAATATACTCCACCCCATGCATGATCCATCCACATAAAAAGACTCAGGACAGGCTTATCCACAGGCAAACAAAGTTAAGACATTATTCAATCCCCACAAAGGTTTTTCCATTAATGATGGTCACTTAAGTACCCAAGACATGAACAACATGAGTAAGATGCCCTTACCGTCAAAAAGTTGCAAGCACAGGACAGATCAGTTGTGTGAATCCTGCAGATTGAGAGAAAGAAGTGAAATCTTTATGGAGTCCCCTGAAACTATTTCTGGCAATGGGAGAACACTGAAATGAGTATAGCTGTTTATTTATTGTCATGGACATTGTTACAGAACACTGGCATCTCTAAACCAAGTATTGGGTAACAACAGATCTCCTGCCCAGCCCTCCTCTTAGTACATCTGCTATAGAGGGCAAAAGAATGAATAGCATCTCAAATTCTGAAAGTTCTGCCATTAGTCAATTTGTTAGTCAAAACCAAGCATTGAAGATAGAACCTAAACAGCCATTGAAACAAAAAACATAGAAGGAAAAATTCATATTCTGCACCAGTAGAGAAGAAGAAGCACAATTCAAACATAAGCAAGGAATTGATAAAGGGTAGTACTATTTTTTGTTCTCCTTATGGTAACAACTTTTGAGCTTCCAATACGGGAAAGATGTGCAATGGCAGCAAGTTCAGCAGAGCCACTAGGATGCCTGGGGGCTGGAGCACTTGCCTGTGAGGAAAGGCTGAGGGAATGAGACTTGTTCAGCCTGTACAGGAGATGGCTTTAGGGGAGACCTAAGAGCTGCCTGCCAGTACCTGGAGTGAGGAGACAGGTATTAGGAAGACAAAGCCTGCCTCTGCCTCTTCATAGTGGCACATGGAGGAAGGACAAGAAGCATCATTTGAAGTAAGAGAGGTCCTAACTGGATATAAGGAAGATCTTTACCATGAGGACAATTGGGCAGTTGGAACAGGTTGCCCGCCTCTTCAGCCTCAGGTGTTTTCAAGATGAAAGCTTGGATAAAGCTCTGGGCTACATGGTTATTGACCTCATAGTCAACCCTGCTTTGAGCAAGAGATTGGACTAGAGACAACCTGTGATCCTTTCCAACCTGAAATTAAATACAGATTCATACAACAGTAAGCTGCATTATTATGTATTTTCAATATACTGTGTGTGATTAAACCTTGAAGCTCTACACACAACACATACCCATGTTAAAGAAGCAAATTCTAAAGTGATTATGCTTAATTAAACATCTAAAAATAATAAGCATTCTTATATTATTGAAATATTCAATATAACTATCACATTTCTATATCTACTGCCCCCCTGCTATTATATAAGGGCTCTTTCTAAATCTACGTAGTATCTACCTCTTACATTGCTCCTCAATCTGTATTCAAACAGTCCCTTCAAGAACTAGTCCTCCAACAGACTGAAACTACTTTCCATGAAAAAACCAAAACAGTCTCCATTCTGCTTTGAGGCTTTGCCTATCAAAATGTTGTTGAGTACATGGATGGAACTCAAGCTGCAAAAATGTGAAATTGAGTCAAATTTTCCCTTAGACCTATGACAGCAGCTGGTTTCAGATACTAATGTAGGAAAAGTGAAACAAATTAGACAAGCAGCACAGGAGGCTGTTTCCTTATTGCCCATTAGCTTCCCTTCACATCAGAACCTCCCTTCCCAGACCTCTTAGGAATAAATACATTAATTAGAAAGATATTTGCCCTCAGAAACAAATAAGCAGCAAATGGTAGCCAAAAGAGAGAATGGCCAAAGCCATTGTTTAGATGGAGCATTCAAAATTCTCTGAAGAAAACAGGAGAAAGGGTAAATGGTCATCTAGCCAAGTTGACTAACTCCCACACTGGACTGCAATTTCCTTCAGTGCATTTTCTCCCATTCACCCACGCACAGAGCAGCTTTGGTTTATAGAGGCTTTGATACGAAATAAGCATAAAGTTTATTTGCATTTCAGGTCAAATCTCACTGCCAAAAAAAAAAAAAAAAGGAAGAAAATAAAAAGGAAAAAAATAAAGTAGTTGCTGGTTGAGATTCGCATCTCTAAAAATAAGAAGGATATGAACAGATTACATTCCTTTTGCAGAGTGGGATGCAAACAAGAAACCGCAAGTTTAAAGATAATTTGATAGGAAAATTAATTGGACAGCTTCTAGAAAGAAAGCATAAAAAAAAACTCTAATATAAAAAAAAAACAAATCTTCTTTCTTTATTTCAGATTACCTGTGAGGGCTTTTTGTTTCCCTGAAGATTCTCAAAACAGAGCAACTGGTCAGGTGCTACAAAGCAGATAAAGCAACTAGGTGCTATGTATGCCATGTGGTTGTTAATTTTGCAAAGAACAGACAAGGGAGAGGGGTTTGTCAACTCCACTACTCTAATCATTTCCATTTAATGTCAGTGGCATAATGTGGCCTTAAATATAAAGCAAAGTTTCATCCTAAAGGAAGGAGAAACACCAACTAAGGTCTTAGTCAAGCTGTAGCGAAGCTTTATATTTCTGGAAAATTAGTTGCATAGTATCCAGTTCTGAAATTTCTGTAGGGTTTGTCAAAATTGTATCCACCTTACAGAGGTTAACATTTGATCCTGGAAACATTGTCACAATGGGATACTCAAACTGGAAATTAGCATAGGCTTTTAAAATATGGCCTGGAGAGAATTAGCTAACTGCTGTGCCTTGTACAATATGTAAAATAGGAATAAAAATTGCAATCTACCTGACATGGATTGTTGGACAACAATCTTAGTCTGTAACACCAAGGAAAGCCAAACAACTACTGACATACTTGGCTTTATATCCACTGGAGCTGGCTGCTGTTCTTCCTTGAGAGTGCTGGAGTTCCTCTTAGATTGATTACTTGAGGAAGATTTCTGTAGCGCTTGGCTACTCCAAAAACTTACTGCATACTAAGTACTGAGTAAACAGAAGCCATAGATCATTTATTTGATGATTACTCTGACAATTTATTAAATGCAATATAAATCATTATCTCCACTGACCTGTTTCCTTTCATGTCTTATTTTGTATGAAAATTTACAAGTAATGTCTTTACTTGTTTAGCTAGTGAGTGACAGTATAGACAGATACAGCTGAGGGACCCTGTGCATAACCTGTCACACTAATGGCAATGAAATAATGACAGCTTACAATCTCTGTCTGGCTCTCTTGAGTAACAAACACAATTCTTAAGCTGTTTAAAATAGATGTTCTTAGACTGCAATCAATTCATTTGACAGTAGCAATACCCTGCCTACCCAGAAGACTCCAGCTACCTTCTGCACAAATACTACTCAAAGTTTGTATTAAATCATATTAAAAATTTTGACAAAGTGTTTGTTTTCATGGGATAGTAAGATTAGCAAATTTGAAAGACACCTATTCTAAGGTGCTTAACTCCTTTTAAGGAGTAAATGCAATTTCATTACTAAAAGAAGCACCCTTCAAATAATCTGCCAAACTAAGTTTTGTCAAAAGACTCAAATCTTCAATGCAATCAGGGAGATCTCATATTTACCCCAAAAAAGAGAAAAAAAAAGCAGGAAAACAGGAAAACAGAAAGACTTAAATGTGATGCAGTAGGCTGCCTGAGATTATTGCTTAGAAAAGATCATGCCAATTGTGTTGATGACTGCCTTTTTACTTCAGCTGTGCTTTGTGATGATATTGCAAGTATATAAAATCAAAACAATTAATAAATAAATCAATCCCCTTGCAGTTTAGAAGAGGAGAGCTACTTCCATGGATTTCCAGTAGTATTTTCTCTTCACATGATTTGTATGATGTGACAACATTCAGAGGAATCCAGTTCTGAATCACTTTTGCTAATGTATCATTTTAATATCTCCTGAAGAAAAATCAAAAGTTGCAGGAAACACTTAAAGAAAAAGTTATGGAAAGGAGCAGAAACTTATGGAAAGGAGTGGAATTAACATATGGTTTTTCTTCCCATATATTAGTCACTTAAGGAGGTTTCTTATAAAAAGATACATTTTAAATAATTGCTAGATATATATTTTAATCTTTGCTGTAGATCATGGAGACAACACAAAGGGAATGCTAGGAATACAATAAGGCAATAAGACTAGTAGATGTAAAAGAAGTTAATCTCATCAAACTCAAAGCTGGAAGGTCATTGGGGTGGGGTGGGGAATGGGAGGGTGTCATGGAAAACAGTCTTGTGGCCGGAATTGAAGGTGACCTTGGACTCATCCCATCTATGGGATGCAATGCAAGAGAAAGCATGAAGAACATTGTACTAGAAAACAGTTTATTGCTTGAATTGACTGATTTTACAGTATACCATAACTAAGCTTCACAAAGACATAACAAACTGCATTTTTGGCTGTTGTCACACTGCACCAGCAACACATTCAGTATTGCCCAAACATGCATCAAGCATATGCCAGATTGTTGGGTTTGCTTTCCAAAAAGGGAAGAGAGTGAAATTTTCTTCAGATGACTATTAGACATTTGCTACCATTGAATTTGGAGACACAAACTCTCTTGATCAAGTTAAAATCTTCACTTAAATATGCATTTAGATCATCAGACTGATGGAAGGTTGAAGGGAAACAGATACATTGTCATTTCTTCTAAATACAAAATGCAGTACGACAAAAACATGTCTTTCTGCTTTCCTCAGATATCTAAATCTTCCTTCTTCCTGTTTTATGTATTTCAAACACCAATTTCACAAAATTCATGTGAATGAATAAAAAAAAGAGACCACAGTGGTTTCCTACAAGTCCAACATTTTTATAAATTTTTTAAGCCCCCTTAGATAGTAGGCAACATATATCCTCATATAAATGTGGTTTTAGTAACAATCCTGGCAAAATGAAAACTTCTCCCTCGTATTGCAAAATGAGAAACACTTCAACTAAACACAGCCCGGGCCTGTTGCCACCACAGCAAATATGACTTTCATTACTTTTCAAAAGACTGGACTCTTTTGCAAGAATCATATTCAGATCACCTTTAGTCAAAGCCCTTAACACAGAAGAATTAAAATTACATGGAAAATTTAAACTCATAGAACAGAAAAATATGAAGAGAGTTATGACTGAAATTCCAGAATCCTTTTATAGAGTAACATTTTCCCCTAAAGTCTCACCAAACAATCCATTCCCCCAAATGTTTTGTAAAGGCACATGCGAGAACATTTGACACACTCTCCTGTGGTGAGAGCATGTGTGAGGCATCTTTAAGATGTTTGTTCTGCTCATCCTGCTTTGTCATTCTTCCTAGACTCCCTTGGCCTTCTCGCTATCTGTCTGACAAAGCTCTGTGCCACACCATCTGCGTGCCAGATTCCTCTGACCGCAATGAACCACAAGCAGGGAAGGACTGCAAGTTCTGCAGCGAGTGAAAAATATGACTCTTCTTTAATTACCTTCTTTAATGGGGCTGCTTATGGAATTTATTTCTCTTAAACAAGGCAATGAAGTCATAATGTCATTCACGCAATGATTAAAGAACATTTCGCTTCTGGGAAACAGTTATTTTGGTCTTTTATTGGGCAAGAAACAAGGAGGAGTTGGATACTGAAAAGAGCTTGACCTATTTATCACATCCTCAGTTTTACAGGTCACAGACAAAAGAATGAGTGGTGTTATCCATGCCCTCCCTTGACAAAAACGTTAATTTCCTATGTGATAAAAAAAAGACATTTCTGTATAACAAAAATCCTTCAAGAATTTTGGCATTTGTCTATACCTTCAGAAGTTTTTTCAGTAAATTTTATAGACAACTAATTGACAGACTAAAACTAGACATGCAAAGCCAAGAATAGCCATTCAAAAGCCAGTCACCTCAGATGTCATTACAACCATCTGTCACAATGTCAAGCCAAAGAATGTTGGTACAGTCAGTGGAAGGAGAAGTTACCACTAACCAAGCTGTGTGCTGTAAGCCAGCATGTGAAGTACCTCAGAGCAGGCAACTGAGCACAGCATCTGTTACAGCATAAAGAGATCTATAGACATACCTCACTGTGGAGCAGGTCAGCCACCCTTAACACCCATATTACCACACAAGGTCTTTCTGAAGTTCAAAAACCAAACTACTAACTCCAAAAAGTTTCACAAATGCTTTTCATATGCAGGAAGATGATGATCCTGGAATCTTGTGTACACTGCTGCTAGCAGTTAATCTCACTAGAATAAAAAAGGTAACTACTCACTATATGAGTTGGAACTAAGCCATCCTGGAGCAAAGAGGTAGTGGAAGGAAAGGGATGAGAACCTTAGTGTGAAAAGGGCTCTTTTTACCCAAGGGCTCTCTTGGATGAAAAAAGCAAAGTTACCAAAAATAGCTTTGTTATTTATTCCCAAATTTTTTATATTGTCATTCACAGGTCAAGTCCAGGTCCTACAGACAATAGATTGACAGGTGATTCGTGATTGTGTGTGATTATGCAATAATTGGGATATTCCCTTTCATAGGTACAACCTCCAATTACAAGAGGTAACCAAAGAGGGAACTGATGCCTAGTCATGCACGAGGAATCCCAAATATACATCTATATATAACATGGATAAGTCACAGCAGGATGCATTCTAAACATATGAGTCAACATATTCAACAGCTTGAGCCACACATGGGGAAAGTTCTTCCTGTTCACTAATGACTAACATTAGTCAGTCCTAATAAGCAGAACCAAGGGAAACATGTTTGTGACAATTCACTGTCTTGTCGTTTTATTTATTTATTAAGCAAAGGTTTCTTGAGTTCATCTTGTCTGCATGTTACTCTAGCCCTGGGTACAGGATTTCTTGAGGTTTTGATTTTTATTTCTTTAAAATCACAGCTGTAATAATCCAGTCCCTGGGATTCACTAGGTCATGCTATCATATCTATCAATTAAATTAAGCAAATACCCTACTAAAGAAAGCTGCAAGCAAAAATACCTAATTTACTACTATTAAGCCATATTACAATAAGCCACTGTGAATCTTTTTATCAAGCAACTCCACATTAGCAATATTATGCAAAAAGCAAAGATACCTATTGAACAAATTAGCTGATTCTGTTCAACATGCTACTGTTCTGAAGCACAGAAATTGTAGGAATAGAGAATGAGTGAACAAAAGATAAATGCAGTCTGAAGATCATAATTTTCAGTAAAAAAAGTAGCTCTTCATCACATCACAGCTACATGACACAAGCATGTTTTGCTCAAATCAAGGTTGATATAGAGGGATATTTTAAAACTTAAAATGGTCAGTCAAAATTTTTATTGCTCAAGGTCACACTATATCCTGAGCTGCTGCACAATAATACACTGGGGATCTTTGAAGTCATGTTAAATTAACCAACTGAATGATGTTTTTAGTATCTTTGGTAAAACTTCTGTCTTAAGAAGGCAATTTCCCAGCAAAGTTGTATTGTAAAACATCCATGAGACTTTTAAACAATGCAGCTGTGCTACACAGAGGAAAATTTTACTTTATTAAGTCACTGTATATAGCATTACTGTCATACAATGGTAAATTTTAGGCTCTGTGTCAGAAAAGCAATTAAGCATGACTTTGATTAAACACACAATACTACCCAAACTGATTCCAATAGAATAGGGTATTAGCTGGAGTACTGTGTTAATGAGGAGTGCTTTTTTGGATTGGATCTGACACAGAACAACATCCAAGTAACCACAGCAAGGGTTTCTTAGTCTTAGTACATGAACACAGCCAAACTCCAGCCTCAAGACCATTCTCTTCCCACGGCAAGCAGTGGGTCAGAACAGGAGCACGTGCTCCAGTCTCCCCTGTACAACGCCTGACTGTTCCCTCCAAGCTGCAGAACTGGATCATTCTCTCCCACTGAACCTATTATGGAAAGACCAGTTTACAGGAGGCAATAGGAGCACATGGGTTTTAATTTTTCAAACCAACAAGCAAGATTTCTGACCAGCTCATCTGTCAACACACTTATTCCTGTGACATTTGGGGTGACAAATGTGGTGGCCAAGAGCTTACCGCAGTCTATTTCCACTGCTAGTACATTCATTGGGCTCCAGCTAAAACACTTAAATCCAAAGGACTCCACAACTAATATTTTCTTCTGTTTTAAATGACTAATCTCTTACTTAATTGATTGTTAATTAAAGGTTCTTGAATGCCAATACCACAGGATGAAATCCTCTCTAGAGGCAGTATTGCAAGCCACAACTAAGGTTTCTCCATGACATCTTTTTGCATTTATCATCTCTAAGCAGGCAGATTTTGCCTCTGGGGTAAAAGCAGAGTTCACAACTGCTTGGTCATCTCCTCCTAATTCTTCCTTCTACTGTCTTTCCTGATGTGAAGAGCAGCAATTACTTCCAACAGAGAACAGTCTGAGAGCTAGGTCACCAGTTCAGTAACTCAACTTTAGGGAAAAAAACCTTTAAGATGGTCACACTGCAGTAAGACAGTGTTTAACTAGTTAATTTGGAAAGCAACACTAAAGTGAAGAAAAAGGAAATGCAGCTGCTACTTACAAGCAGTCATCAAACCATTACAGTCGTACTTTTTTTCTTGCCAGTTCCTCAGTCACTAACAATTTCTGATCCAGTACAACAGCTGTAACATTGTATATAAATACATTAATGCTCTACTGAGATATGCTGTTTGGGAGAACACTAACTTAAATAATCTTTTTAGGTTTTTTTTTTGTTATCTCACTACTGATGATTTACAGATTTCACAGGAAGTCTTCTATTAGCCAATGCATGACTGCACAACCAAAGAATCTCCATATTTCAGGGAAACATGTAGGCCAATTGTTTGCTGGAAAATGTACAGATGTAATCTGGGAATGCTCAAAGATTCAACAATTATTTTTTTTTTTGGTGATGTTTTTCTGCAGACACTCTGCTTCCACCGGAACAATGGCCTTATATGTAGAAACCTGGGCTGCAACTTCCTATGACGTGCAGCATGCTACCATGAATGCTTTCCCCTTAACTCATCAAGTGTCCCAGGCTGCTACCCACTCTCAGATGTGAACAGCCAAGGAATGTCACCATGCAGTACTACACTAATGCATTCCAGTCCTCAAGATGTCACCAAATATTACCTACAAATGCTAACACTTCACTGTGTACTCTGGGCAAATATTACCATGGATCTGGGCCAAGAAAGAGAATTTTCTTTTTTTTCCCTATTTTTGTCATTGTTATTCGCTTTGTTTTTTTGTTTCTAAGAGCGCTTTTTTTATAGTCTTCAATACATTTTTCAGTCTGCTGTCCCAGAGTATGTGCCTCTGAATGATTCTTCTTGACTTTGTTATATCTAAAATTATGATGCAAGGAAGCTTAGGGTATTTCTATCAGGAAGAGCAAATTATTTCGGAAGGAAACGAGTTATAAAAACTCCTAAAAATAAAATCAAGAGTTTGAAATTTGTAACAAAGTCTATAATACAGCATATAATTTTCACTCAGCTCATTATCATCATAAATGCAATATTTAATCATATTCTGCTTTGATAAATGTTAAGAAGGACATTCAAATAATATATTGCAGTGGTTTACTCTGTCTATGCAATGTAGAAACAATCAACCCATTATGAACATTCGTCTACTATGCAACTGATATCTATTTCAAAAGACAAGGAAATTAAATAAGTAACCTATACAACAATTTATTACAGTATGATATCACAGCAGTAGTGAACAGTGCTGAGAAATTACAGACTTTAAAACTGTGCTACTGCACTGGAATTTTGCTGTGCTAACTAAAATCCTCCTGGAAATCTGAACCTGTAAAAGAGACATTCACATGTGAGAAACAAGGTACAACAAATTCCACAAGCAAACTAGAAAACAGAACACACACAAAAGTAATTTCATCACTGGTTCTTCAGACCGTTAGTTTCTCAAATCAATACCTACTTTTTTCCTCTCCAGACAAGATTCTTACCAGTTCTCCATCTGTCTCCTAATTACCTGTTTTCATTTCCAGACTACTATGTCCAGACTGCAGGTTCCATTTAAATCCTAGTACATGATATTGCAACTCTTGCACTACTATGTTAAGCAATCTTTCACCATTCAGCCCTTTGACTTGTGTACCTTGTTAAATCACTATTCTATAATCTGATTTTCTAATCATTGCAATGACTTCTACTGACTACTTTATATCACATTAGCAAGATAAAACAAATAACAGGTAAACTTTCATAGTTTTTCATCTTTGTTGTTCTAAAACGAGCAAAGTACTGCAGTCTCCCAAGTGCTGAGAATGAACTGTGAATGTGAATGAAGGTTTACAAAAACTTCATTAAGCAGATTAGAGGAAGACAGTCCCTCTGATCACAAGCAGGTGAAATAAGGAAGAAAATAAAGCTTTGAAAATACAGCTTTTTTCTGCTTGTGAGGAAGGCACTAATCAATGCTCTCTATCTGATCCTCATTCATTTGTCAAATGCAATAAAGGAAAAGTAAAAAAACTCAAAGTATCAAAACATATACAGTTTTACTGCACATGTGATTATTGTTTATTAAGTAATAATTATTATCAAGTAATAATAAATAATTATTATTTATTGTCACTATTCTTTCCATCCCAAATACCTCTCTTCCTGGTTGCATTTCAGAGATGAAAGGATCTCAGGGTGAAGGCTAGTTCAGCTTATCCCGTAACTTCACCTAGAGAGAAAACAGCTGTTGCAGATTTAACCTAATAATATGGCCACCACCATTTCACAGAGTTCTGGCCTCATTATTTATAAGGATAGTATTAGTTTATTTGTTTTAATAACCTACTACAAGGAGATCAAAGAGAAGCAATTAATAAGGTATAAATTATGTTTACTGAAGCTTCTGTAATTAAATAATATAAAATAATATAAAATTTTGCTCTCCAATTTAAACAGATATGAATACCATCATGTGAAAAAAACATGACTACAAATGAACTCACAAACAAAAGGTAACAAATAAGCTGTGGGATAGAAAATCCTGTGATTATTTAAAATGAATACTTGATTTTATTCTTTTGCTCATCTCTACATCTGTCTGACCAACTTTAAGATTGTTATTCATAACATTACATTATATCATCTTTTGCAAATGCTGTATATTCAAGTTAAATGTTAGAGTTTTGTTCAGTGCTAATGAGTGCAGTATTCCAACAGCAATGTGTCCACATTATTTGGACTCTCACTATTATCTTCAGATTCAAGTAGCAGCATAACCAAAGCCAAGACCTTCTTTGTCTTCAAATCTAGAATTTATTTCTGTGGCTGATTTCATAAAAGTGATTTTTAAGCAGGCCTCAGGAAAGTCAATGATAAAAAGTCAAAAATTTATAATATTTTTAACCTATTTTTACTGTTTCCATAAGATGATCCAAGATCAAAGCTTTTCCTTTTATTTTTTTTAATTAGACACTTTTAAAATAATGAAAATATTAATCATATTATGAAAAGTTTTCAGAGTCATTTTTTAAAGAAATCTCTCCTTAGACTTTCGATCTTGATTAAACCCATATTATTTCTTAAAGGTTGTACATATATTTACCTAAATAGCTCTCAGCCACTGAAGACTGGCAGGTAATACCGTGGAGCTCTACACAGGAGCTCTCTCCTGTTTTTCGACTTAAAGCAGTGCTAACAAAAAAATGAAGGCAATTTGCACCAGAGAGAATTCCAGCTTGACAGACTGGAATTGACACAGCAAGGCTTCCTGACACTGCAACTATTGGATTTTTGCAGTTTGTCCACAGTTGGAGCTCACTAGGGAGTTTCATCAGATTTGTTCTTACAACCCCGTAAACATGGGATTTGTCCTTACAAGTCCCCGTTGCTTTGTCTTTCTTCTTTCTCTGTATCTACAGAGAGAGATGTACACAAGTCCAGCAATAGAGAAGTACATGAGAGGGCACTTTTTCCTCCATGTTTCTAAGCCAGAAAGAAAGAACTGGGAGGGGGAGAAAAAGATCACACAACATGATCTCAAGAAGCCATGCAAATTCCACAAAACATGAGAGAAAGAGCATTACTGGAAAGGATTTTTAAAAGTAATACCACTGATTGTTATTCCTGTTTCTCTCTAAGCTCCTTCAGGCTGGATACTGAAGGGACCATTTGACATGGCAGCCAGTGGCTGAGAACAAGGAATCAAAGTTGCTGCAGCATTGCACAGATCAACTAAAGCAGCCAGAATCTGATGTTTGGAAAGAAGAGACAAGCTGACAGTACTAAAGCAGAAAGCAAAGGACAATTTCAATAAAGCACTAGTTAAAGAGAAAAAAACACTGTAGGGCTGTTTTAGGCATGTGACTGGTTACTTAGCATACACAACCCAAAAGTTTCTGCTATTTAGAATTCCTATGGCATGCTTTATGAGGCCTGAAAGACATTAACTTCTGTTTGTACACTTTCTGTGAAGCAAGAGCCACCTTGTCTGGATGCCATTCAGTGATTCTCACTGCATTCTCCCTTATATTTAGTTAGTCACACTTTCAAAGGCTGCAGTGGAGTGAGAAGAGGACCTCAGAAAAAACTGTGAAGTGACTCTTTCCTTCATTTTGCACACAGGTACCTGAATGATGAGAGCCCTGGATGAAGTAATTTGGCACAGTTCAACTCCCAGAAAACTCTTTGGGTAGAAGATAATTACATTCTGGTTAGCACATCACATTCCAGTCTAATTATGAACAGAAATAGGGTATCTAAATACAAAGCTTCTCAGATTATGCAACAGTATAAAGAAACCTCTCTTTCTCTTGCATGCACTTCCCTGAAAACATGAAAACTATCTTTTACATGTTAAAGACTAGCTATATCCAATTGCAAAAAAAGAAAAAAAATATATATTAAAAAAAAAGAAAAGCAGGCTGCAAAGTCATTGTTTTCAGAAGCACTCTGGCAAGATGTTATTTAGCACTTTTTGACTCCCCTTGTGCCCAGAAATCCAAACTTTCTTTAAGGTTTTTTTAATGGCTTACTGCTCTGAATGCAGGTAACCAGTTCATTATTGTCTGCCTGAATCTGCAATAAGCCTGAAACAACTCCCTACATAATATTTATAACTTTATGAACCATCATCACAGGATAATTGGAGCACTGAAGTGACTGAGCAGTTTGAAATACATAAAAAGCAGTTTCTCTCCTGTCATAAAACTGACATACACTCCTTTCAGGTACTTAAAGTAGGTGTTTCAGGCAGGCAATGACTACTTCTACCTGTGAACAGGCAAAGGCATGGATTGTCTCATGGTGAATAATGTCTGACCCATCTGATTGTGTTCTATGACAAAATGACTAAATTTGTGGGTAAGGGAAAGCAGTTTCCTCAACTTTAGCAAGGCTTCCAAGCTCTCTCCTACAATAATCTTGTGCACAAGAAGGAACATTACTGGCCTAGTGGGTGGCTTAGCTGGGTGAATAGCAGGGGTCTGTCCTGGGGTCATCCTGTTTAACATCTTCCTCTTACAGTCTGGAGGACACAACAGAAGGTTAGTCATGTTTGCAGTTTGCATTAAACTGCTAGAAACCAGTTAACAGACTTGAGAGCAGGACTGCCACTTACAGAGAGCCCAGCAGGCTGGGGGAAAGGGCAGACAGAAACTTCATAAAATTCAATGAGAACAAATGGCAACAAGACCTCCAGCTGGGAAAGAATACACTCTTGCACTGCTGGAGGTAGGGACTGAGTGGGAACCGGTGATATTGAGAAGTACCTGGTAGACAGAGAGGGGGTCAAGCAGCATGTGAGCCAGCAGTGTCTCCTGATGGCAGCAAAGGCCTAAAGCATCCTGGGCTGTATTCACAGGTGCAAAGGTAGAACAGCAAGGGAAGCAATCAGTCTCTCTCCTCAGAGCACTTGTTGGACCATATCTAGATGCTGCATTCAGTTCTGAGCCCCTCAGTACATGAAAGACACTAATAAAGTTCATGAAGTTCAACAAAGAGGTACCAATATGGTTAGAGGTTGGAGCAGTTGACCAGTGTGGAAAGGCTGATGGACCATCCTTGTTCAACCTGCTCAACAGATGGCTTTGGGAAGACCAAACAGCAGCCTGTCAGGGAAGGAAGATATAGAAACACATTTAGAGTAAAAGTGAGAGAACCACTGTCTCTCTCCAGGGCCAGCAAGGCTTCTCTGCTGTATGGCAGCCATTCTGCTCTCTGCTCCGTGGCTGAGGTAGCATATCTAGGACCACAAATTATACAAGAATATCTCAGAATTACAGCTCTACTGGGTCACATTCTGTGGGCTTATTTCCTGTGAAATCCAGCCTATAAAAGATCATGGTAAGGACACCCGAACGAAAAACCACCAGCAATTAAGATACATATTGGGAGGGATGCATACAGGGAGCCACAAGTGTTCTCTGTATTTCAAGTACCCATTCCTAACACTGTGATATACATCTGGGGATTCACAGCCAAACATGCACAGGAGTTCACCCTCAGACAACATTATGCTTTAAAGTTTATCACCAGAATTTTCCCTTTTTCTTCTAAGGTGGTTTGCTGTTCCTGTCCCTCCCAGAGTCAAAGTTCAAAGCAGGACAGGGACTTCTTGCCCCATACACCTACCTGAAAAGCAGATAGCAGTTGTTTTCATCTCTGCTGAGCCCCTAGCAGGATATGTGGCAGAGCTTGAATCAGTTGTACCTACAGGCAGTAACAGGTCAGACAGTCGCTCCCTGATTACCGTAGTGAAACACGTAGCCCCGCTTCAGCATGGTACCAGACAAAAGTCCTTTGACTTTCCTCATCTGTTCAACTATTTGGGCTGACTGCAACTTGCTTTTACACAAGAATCTACCTCCCTCCTATCATGACAGTCACATAACAAATTTAACTTTTTCGCAACCAGAGAACACAAGGGACAAGCAAAGCTGTCCCTTGTGCAGTGGCTCAGTGAAAGCATCACTGCAGCTTTTCTACTGAAATGGTGCTGTGGGGTAGAGCCTCAGAAAACACAAATATTCTTGGAGACTTCCAAGTGTGGGTAAACTTCTTTCCCTTGGAAACCAGGTCTCACTTCAGCATACCCAGAGAGAGGCTATCCTGAGCACTGGCTGTCCTCCTTGCTGGAGAAGACAGTAACTCATCCCTCAAAGCATGGCCACAACAGCTCCCACCAGGCTCACCTCCCTCTTGACCCCCAGCAATCACAGTAGCCAGCTAAGGACCCTCAAGGCTCCCCACTTAGCCCTTCCCTTGCTTCTCACTGCACACATAGCACATGCACAACAGCCAACCAGAAAAATTTAGTCAGAAACAGGAGATATTGACACTTAGTGCAGCACTCCTATTCTTGGCTGCTGTGTATCTTTAACGCTCAAGGTGGGGCTTTGTCACCAAGATT
This sequence comes from Urocynchramus pylzowi, assembly GCA_013397555.1. NCBI lineage: Eukaryota > Metazoa > Chordata > Aves > Passeriformes > Fringillidae > Urocynchramus > Urocynchramus pylzowi. Next base: position 2,455,620 of record VZRH01006717.1, on the reverse strand, counting down.
GTTCATTTTGTTTGTTGGCCTGCTGTTACTATGTACACTACCATTTGTCACCATGTTATATGTGATTCCGAGGCAATGACAGGAAACTGTGTCAGGGAAGGTTTAGGCTGGATTTAGAACAAGTTCTTCACCCAGAGGGAACAGGCTCTCCAGGGCACAGCACCAGCCTGACAGAGCTCACAAGCATTTGGACGCTGCTCTTGGGCACATGGTGTGACACTTGGGATGTTCTGTGCAGGGTCAGGAGCTGAACTCGGTGATCCTTGTGGGTCCCTTCCAACTCAGAATATTCTGAGATTCTATTCTATGATTTTGCAATAACACACTACAAGTTTAAGCAAGGGCATACAGAAATAAAGACCTCCCATGTATCTGACCTGTTTTTGTCTTAAGTTCTGCCCATGCACATAATATTTCAGTAAGCTTCCTGTGAGGAACCTGGGGACTCCAAAGCACACTTTCATGTTATAATGACCTCTCAGAATTAAATCCTAGTGGTCAGACATTTGAGAATGTGGGAGGTCTTCAGCTAGTGTCCATCCCACAGATGGCTCCACTGAGCTTTATGTAAGTCCCCAAGAAACATCTCAAAAAGCTGTTAGGACTACCAAGACAAAATTCAAGTTCAGCATGTTGATGAAAATAGCTTTAGAAAACATGGGTGTTATGGCAGACCAGTGTTGTTGGGGCTCCTTTTTAAGCGAGTTTTTCTCCAGTTGATCTATATTTTTCCCCTTTTCAACTACATTTTAATTCTCTCCTCTCTCTTTTGAGTCTTTCTAATTATTTCCTTCCCCATTCTTTCGTTCACCACTTTTTCATAGCCTTCTCTTTCCTAGCTGCATGCCAGTGAAAAGTGACACCAGATGAGAATCCTGGATGACAGTGACATTGTTGATCCTTCTCTTGCTAATTCATTGAACTACACAGAAAGAAAAATCCCCACTGCTGTTCTAATGTAACTTTGAAGAAGTCTAATGTAACTTTGAAGAAATACTAGATCTTAACAATATCAATAGAACTGCACTTTTTTTTTTTTTGCTTACTACCATGGGGTTTTTTCACATTTATATACCTCACATAAAGAGTCTGTTCTTGCTTTTTATCAATAAGATAAATAAGAAATAAGATCAGAGATTTCCTTCCATTTGTACTTACTCTTGAAGCATATTCCCAAACATGTTCCATCATCCTACTCCAGATATTTGGCTTTTTTTCTGTTACAGGAAGGGAGGGAGGGAGGGAGGGAGGGAGGAAGGAAGGAAGGAAGGAAGGAAGGAAGGAAGGAAGGAAGGAAGGAAGGAAGGGCCCCAACATGTAAACTGACTGTGACCTCCCATTCCCTCTCTCCCTGCACTACTGGGTGGGAGAAGTTAGAGAACTGGGAATGAAGTTACACCTGGGAAGGAGAGAGGGGTGGGAGGAAAGTGTTTTTAAGATTTGTTTTACTTCTTGTTATCCTGCTCTGACTTTCATTGGTGATAAACTTGATTAATTTCTCCAACTCATGTCTGTTTTGCCCGCTATGGTAATCTGTGAATGATCTCTCCTGCCCTTACCTCAAATCATGCAGCTTTCATTATATTTCCTCTCCCCTGCCCTGTTGAGGGAGGGTAGCAATAAAGTGGCATTGGTGGGCACCTGGCATCCAGCCAAGGTCAAGTCACCACAATGTGCTGCCATAAGTCTCTGGAATGCTGTAAGGAATGCAGAAGAATCATATGTCATTTTATTGTTGAGGATTGTTTTATAAACATAAACAAGAACATGTACAACTACATAAGCCTGTTACTCCTTATTTCCACTGTTTGTAGGAATTTTATGTTCCTTCTATGGTGTCAAGATATTTGCAATTTTTCCAGATGGGAAAAAATATGAGGCCTCAGCCTCACAGATTTCTCAAGATAGAAAATAACAGCAATATCACAGATATCCCTGGGTTAGAATAAGATAAATAAGGAAAAAGTCAAGTTGCCAGGGACAATCATTAACTGCTATTTCTATTATGCCACTGTACATTGCGCTCCCTTTATTTTTAATTTTCATTGTCTTTTAATGAACCAAAGCTTTAGATAATAAGTCAGCAAACTTTTCACTTCTCCTTTTTATTCTGTGTAAATAAACTTGAACTTTAGCCACAGCAACCTTCACCTTATTTAGCCTTCAGATAACTCCTTTTCAGTTTCCCCCAGTCACTCCAGGATGACCTTTGCAGTCAGTCAGGAAATGTCTAGAGATTATGAGCAGTCCATTGCTTTGAAGCCCTGTAAAGCTTGTGCCAGTGGTAGAGAACATTATTTTTCATTTTATTTTTAATCAATTTTCAGGGAAAGAAATAACATTCTTAAAAGGCAGATTACGTGCACTTTTGCCTTTTTTACAGGCTTGACTTCCAGTGACTACAACAGGATGCTTCATGAGCATAGGACTGAATTCTTACCTATAATTCACATTATGGAGGACTTCCAACAGCTTTGTACAGGAAACTCCTAAGGGATGGATAAAGACCAAACTAGACATGAAGCAGTAGAAGTTTGCCCTTACATATAATACATGTCTGGTAAGACAGCAATTAACCCCTTTTGAACCCTGTCATTTCTCCCAGGTCTCACAGATTCACATTTGTTGCCTTTTGATCTTTGCCTTCTGCTGTTGTAACGCTGTAACAGTAATGCTGATGTGCAGAGTTAGTGCAATGGCAGTTTTTCTCCAGGTAATAACCTTGCTGGTTGAAAATCTCCTTCACTACAGATCTTGCAGCCTGCATGTGGGAACAGATTATGCGTGTCGTCCATGAGCAGAGCTGCCACTGGCATCACAAGGACTATCACAGGTAGCTCACATGCAGGATCAGTTTGCTAATCCTAAAGTAAACACGAAGAAGTCTATATCAATAGGATTTTTCTTACTGCTGGACAACAATTGAAATAAAAATCTTGCTGCTGCTAATGATTTATTTGATCTTTTCAATACTATTTCAGGATACAGATGTAAAAACTGGATTATTTTAACAGCTCTGCCAGTAAGCAAGCTTACTGCAGATGTGAGAAAGCCTTATTTCTCCCAGATGTGGCTGGTTACTTTACTTAATGCACACCTTTAAATATAGAAGTTGTAAAATTTCTGAAAATTGCTGGAGAAAAGTGATGGATCAGCTGAAATGCTTTAAACTTACCATTGTTACCTGGGTTCTGACAGTTTTACTCTTGAACAAAACCAGCAGAGTTGTTAATGAAAACTTTAGTCTTGATAGCGGAATAAATAGCTCTTGGTATAAATAAAGTATATGGCACACATTCAGCTTTTTCAAGAAGTATGTCCATGACTATTAACATCATGGAAAGCCTGACCTTTCTCAGCTTGCACTTCTAGTTCAGACTATAAGGATTTGCTAAATCTTCCACCTGCATTTGCAACATTCCACAGTAGGTTTGTCCTCCTACTGTTCCAGGGGTTTTCTGTTTATCAGGTTCTGGGGTTTTGCTCTTCTTTCTCACCAATACTTTCTCACTTCTTTGTCCCTAGGCTAGTCTGTTACTGTTTTATATAGTGAATGAATAACTCCTATGAGTCTGGAACTGACCCACTTGAAAGGAGGCTCTTAGCCCTTATCTTTGACACTCTCATTTGCCTCTGCTGACACTGGCTCTCCACTCTGTCCTCATGAGTAAAGCAGTATGGAAAGTGCTGATAAGAGGATTAGCTGATGAAAAAATGCCAGAGATCAGTTTGCAAGCAAAGAGCATTCATGCATACCACCACAAAGCCTGGGTCCCTGAAGGGGAATGTATCTCACACAGATATTGCTATCTCAAAGTGAGCCAATTAGCCCACGTTTGTCATCTAGTCTTCCTCCTTGTCAATGGGGAGAGAAAAAGAAGTCATCTGAGAGACACAAATCTGTCCACCTATTTTAGGCCTGCCTTAGGAGGGTATCTCATCCACAGTGGGTGCCTGATGGTAAGATAGCTAAAATTAGTCAGTACAGGGTTAAAAAAAGTACAAGTGGAAACTTCCACATTTCCAAGAGGGAAAAGATTAAGCATCCCAGGAGAAGACAGGTTGTGTTAATGACTGCTGTTGGACTTAGTCAGTGATTGCCTCCTTAGATCCAAACCTTCGGAGCTGGACAGCAGAGGAAATAAACAACACATACTTCACTGGAACTGCATGGGGTGGGTGTACACACCATAAAAGAAACTGAACAAACAAATGGTCCATGGGAGCCAGGAAAGCCATCTGCAGAGGAAGCACACAAGAGCAGGCAAAGCAGCAAGCGGCGAGCGCTCCCAGAGAGCTGCGCGTGTCTCGCACAGCAGCACATGTGACACAAACCACATGAAAGGGGCCCGGCGCGCTCTGCCATCCAAACTGCCAAAACAAGCAGACACAGGGCAAGCAGGAGCAACAGTTATGATCAAAGTCACACATTGCAGATACACTGGTGGAAGGGGAATGTCTGAACTTCAACAAACAGACAGAAAATCATAGTGCAGCTTTGAACTCCAAAAGTAATTTTTGCTACCCAAGGCTAGGGTCATTTTTGTCTTCTCCTATTTGCTAATGTCTGAACTACATTGTAATAGCTTTGGGTTTGGCTCATGGCTGGGAGTTCCAAGCACAGTCTAACAAATCCAGTGTGATAATAATCCACACTTTCTTGAAATAGGAACTTTGCAAAACTAAGCTAGAAATAATGTTAAAAGGAATGTTTTCATTCTAGCTCAGTATTCCAAACAGTTCTATTTGAAAAAAAGATAGAATTTAAAAAAGAAAAGAAAATAAAAAAAA
>VZRH01006717.1:2438522-2450721 GCA_013397555.1 Urocynchramus pylzowi | reverse complement strand
AGGGGAGAGGAGAGGAGAGGAGAGGAGAGGAGAGGAGAGGAAGAAAAGAAAAGAAAGAAAAGAAAGAAAAGAAAGAAAAAGAGTTGCTTGTGTTTTTGAAGGCCTAGGAAGTGAGCAGGAAGTTTTTTTTTTATGGTAGGGGAAGGCAATGGGAAGGAGAGCTGGAAGGGGTGTCAGTTCTAATGTTAGATTCTTTTTCATTTGATCCTGCTTATCCATAAAAAAGTACTGGTGCTGCTGTTGCTGGTGTCATCATAAAAGTAGAACATGGTGTCAATATGAGCTTTTAATCTCTAAGGTCCCAACAAAAACTTCTGAAATAAACTCAAAATACTACAACTAGCTGGTATTTATAACATACAGTACCTTTCTTTCTAACATCTTCAAGCACTTTAGGATTTGATACTAAAAGATGTGACTTGACACTAAAATGATCTGACAGAATACTGCAATTCTGTTCCAGCAGCAATAAATCTGGCACATCAGATGTAGTTAAAATACACAAAGACTAGAGAAGAAATCTTACTTGCAACATCCTCTACTGCTATTTTTGCACACAGTTGATTCCTGTACATTTCTTTTCTTCATCCTACATACTTTTGTGAAAGAACAGAATTAGTTCACAGAAATACTCCTGAAAAGTCTCAATCAAGATCCCACACAGTGAGTCGAGCATGTCTTTAGCCTGCCATTATGGAAAGTCTCCTGTAATTCATTCTGCTCAAATTTTATTAAGAGGAAAATTCAGCGTATAATAACTCCACATCTTTGTTTTGTGATAGAATGATAGATGATATAGAATGGCAAATTATACTTTTATAAGTAAAAAAAGAGAAATGTTAAGACAACTGAAAACTTGCTTTTTGCTTATTTTACTAAGATCTGTTAGAAAGATCTTTAAAAGGGCTTAATTCTTGATTTTCCTCAAGCTTAATTTGTGAAACAGGTTTTCTCATAAATTAAGGTTTAAATGAAATATAATCTCAGTCTACTCAAGGGCATTTCCCTCTTTTCTGCTGTCCTTTCTTTCAGTGCACTTGATGCTTAGAGAAGAATGCTTTCAAGCACAGTTTAAGGGTTCTACTCAGGCTGTAAAGACAAGCAGCATTTAAAACTGAATGCAGAGCTTAAATGCAGCAGAATGTAGGACCAGAATGTTTCTCTCTTTTTGAAATTAAAAAATAAGACATTTTGTGTCCTTCTGCTGGCTGCCAAACTGAGTAAATGCTATGATGCCTGTTTCTATCCCTTATGCAGACAGGTACACATCAGCACATGTTAATTACAGGTCTCTGAATCTCCCAAGTAAAATTCTTATGTTTGTTCTCATGTCAAGCATGACATGCTGTAGTGACAGCAGAGTGCTTCCCTCAGTATCCTAGCTATGTCTCCAATGTGGAATTCTCACTGCAGGTTTGTCCCAGGCTTCACAAGAGGCTGCAAGCAAAATGGTCTCCATCCAGGTCCGCTACTGTAATGATACTACAGAAAAATAAGTCCTTCCTTTCTTTCTTTCTAATATTTTTTCATTTTTTATAGATGTGTTCATTAAGCAGCACCAAAAATACTAGGATCAGTACAAACATATAAAAAGCTAAAAAAAAAACCAATACAAGTAAGAACTTGTAAGAACCACTGACAGAGTTACAAAGTAAAACTAGTTGGTGGGGATGGATGTCAGAAATATAAAGACCATCTCTCACTGAACAATGTATTGAGTAGCCATTGTTCAGCTTGCAATGCTTACAAGATACATCTGTCCTAAGAAATTGCTGGATCTTTGCTGTAGCCTTACACAGTAAACTTATTAAATGAGAATATACTAATTGCCCTTTCTGTTTACTTTGATGACTCTCAGAAACAGCCAAAAGTTACCCTAACCAATAAGCAACCATCCCCTCATCATGGCAACCACAGTAATGAGCACGTTTCAGTTTGTCTTAGAATATCCCATAAAGATAAAAAATACATAAGTGCACCTGGGTTGGCCAGTCACTACTCCTTTCACTGTTTATGTGTATGTATCTTCTGAGGAAAGATAATTTTTTTGAAAGAACCTGGGCAGCTCCATGTATGAACAACTGTCAGTAAATGTTTTCCTCTAGTCTCTAGTCTAGAAGTTAATAGATTCTAGTAAGAAGAAATATCTGCTCTTTCAATTAGCACAAAACTACTGAAAAAAGCCCCCAAACCTCAACACATACACACACACACAAAATGAACTCGAAAAGTCAAATCAGCATGGTTCTTGAGTTGTCAAAATGCATGCATGTCTATGCTCAATGGGACATGTATCATTAACATCTGAGTGAAGCAGCAAAACAGAAAAGGTCTTGTATACTGTAGACTGTCTACACAAGAGAAATCTGTATACCATAGATTGTAGCTCAGTTCATATCATTTAACAACCTAACCTCAACCCAGTTGTTTCACAATGGAACAACTATTATTAATTTCATGTAGACTTTTCATTTCCAGATTTTTCTCATGCAACACCACCTGTCACAGAGCCAAGCAGAACAAAATGGCCCATATGAAAGCATCATTCTAAAGGGTGCTACTTAATCATCTTGCAAGTTATAGGAATTAATGACTGAACAGGATAATAAGCCAGCAGCCAGAGCATAACAAAGGGGAAGTTTACACGGGTGAGAAATCTGACAGAGTGATTCAAGTTCCTGCTTCATGAGATGTTCCCTACCACCATTTCCCCAAAAAGGAGTAAAATTCAGGCCAGTATAAATGGGGTGCTCAACCAGATGCATAGAACCACCACTGATTTGTCTTCGTAACACTCCTTCCAATTTTCCATCCATGGTAGCCAGATGCTGGACCCATATTTTCAACAGACTTTGCAAGTTCACTAAATATTGTCACAACCCATGCAGAAAATATTTCCTAGGCCAGTGATATCTTTTGCTGAAGACACTTCAATGCTTAAGATGCAGCACACCAGTGGGTATGAATTTTCACAAGTCCTCTTGTTTTCCTTTCCTATTCCACAGCTGATGACAAAATTTGGTTTTCAGCTGTAATACCAGGTTTCTACACATGCAGTAGACTTCTATAGATGCCTACAAGCATGTTTATGTTTATTTTTTCCCAAGAGAAATCCTTCTTGGCTTGCACCTAGGATGCAGCAATGATTCTGTCACCTTGTTTGTTTGTTCATCCCTTCACAATGGCATACATAAAAGCCATCTGTTCTCAGGGGCATAATAACAAGGTGTATCTTCCTAGATCTGTTTGTCACCCCAGTCTGTTCCTGCATGTCTTCCCTAGAAACTTAGAGTCAGGCTGTCTTTGCCCAGAATTAGTCCACCTCCCTGTGTATAAATTTTGTGCCTCAGCTTTGAGCTCCTTGAACAGCACCAGAGCTGGTCCTACATCCTGCTCTTCTTCTGTGTTCACAAATTTAGCTCACTGCCCTTATAATGCTTGGTAACATCCAGATCCCATCCCAGCCTGTGGAGAAACACCTTGCAGAGCTACTGGATCTGCAATAGGTGCACTTATGCCTATATGGGCCACTTCCAGAGACACTCCTTCAGGAGCAGTATAGGGAAGGATAGATGAGCTTCAGATGGATTTTAGAGACCACAAAAGCACTGCACCTCTTCAGGTGTGGATGACAGATAAACTACAATTTCTGCACTGAATTCAGATTCTTCCTCATTGATTTGTAGCTGACCTAAAGAAATGTCTCTTTGCTCGATGTTGTATTAAGAAATTAGTCCTGAGTTGTTAGAAAAGATCTATTATGTTTGCAGCAATATGCTGCATGCTGCTTTAAAAGACTAAAGATACAAAAAATTTGAGTAAAACTTTGAAAGCAAAATATCTGTGCAACATTAAGATTCTAAAGTGGAACAATGACCATTTTCATCATCAGAAGTCCCTTCTCACAAAACAAATAAGGAATCACTTTTTAGCTTTTGCCACTGGCAATAAAAAAATAGCATTTTTCAAATAAATATGCACAAAGTGGCTACACTGTGGTTTTACCCAAATTCTGAGGCAGATTTGAATCTACATTTTTGAAAGACTTCCAGCTACATCTGAATGGATACTCCTAAAATGTCCAGTTTGTGAAAAAAAACCTAAAACCTACAGTTCCCAAAGAAGTGGGGTGTAAATTGATAAATCATATTTTTGCAATTATTTCTTTTGCATATAGGTGCTACAATCTTATACAGAACTAGTGGGTTTCACAGACACTACAAAAGCTTGAAGACAGCCAATATATGATGCATCTTCATAACTATAAAAAGTTTCACACCTCATATTGTAAAGCAGCTAAACAGTTCCAGGGAATCAGCCATAAGGCCCTGTCCCCATGACATCAGATCAAAATTTCTAAATTAGGTAGAATGAAATCTCAGTTGGAAAGATTTAATGAACTTTAACTAACATCTTACATTATTCAGGCAATATTAAACTTACATTTAGATCCCATAGATGAGGCTAAAATATATCTATAGAACTATTTAGCATTTGTTGACCTAAGAAACAGGATAGAAAAAGAGGGAAAGGAAGAAAGAATCTGAAAGAGATGGAGGGAAAAAATAAAAAGCAGGAATAGAAAAGAGGAAGGGAAGATAAAAACACTGAGAGAGACCACATGAATTCTGCAAGAGAGCAAAGCACTTCAGAAGGGGAAAGACTGAGATGTTATTTACAACAAGAAATTTTCATAGATAAGAAAAAATAAATGAGTCAGAGTGATCCAATGTGATGGAATTTAATCCAGCTGTTTGTGTCCTATGGCAACCCCAGATAAGCAATATCAGAAAAATGAATTAGTAAATCCAGATGGCAATAAATATTATCCTCATCAATAAAAAACAGATGCCAAGAGCACTTTTGACACATAAACATTATTTTACTGTGTTCTTTTCCTTTGGCTATTCTCTTTCAAGGGTGGACAAGAAAATCCTGATCTCTTTTTTAAGTTACTTCAGATGCTACTATTACTTTGTTATATACTTTTGCTACTGTGTTAATCCCCTCCTGCAGATTAAGTAACATATGTAGATATATCCTCAATGCTATGAAAAAACCTCCTATTAGTGGCTTGGAAACACTACACAGGAGTAATTGTCAACAAATATTATCTTTTTGCAAAGTGGCAATAGCATAGTAATTGTATAGCACCAATCTGGAATCCAAACACTTTAATGGACATTCTGGTCACATTTTAATCTCTTTGGAGCCCTCAAAACATAAGTCTGGAAAAGATAATTTTCCGCAAAATTACGTGAGAAATTAAAGAAATACTTTCTACTGTGAAAGCTAAAAAGTACAAATTAATTTAAAAAAAAAATTGTTCCCACTTAATCAAAATCAGAATTTGTTGGTTTATAAAATTTTATTTAATAATCTTTTTAATACAAAAATAAAAGCTAGCTCTGACTAAATTCATGACTAATAATTATGTTTTCCATTACAGAAAGGACTAAAATTCTTTTTTTCATCAGCTACTGAAAAAGTATACGCTATTTACATTTGTGTCAGAAACAACACTGGATATTTTCTCCTCTGCAATATTATTTAAGCATTTTTATCTATTATTTTCCTAGCAGTAAAATTGAAGTGTAATTATAAATTATCTAAAGCTTTGGAAATGCATACGCCAAAAAAAGCAGATAAGCAGATATTAAGACTAGAGAGCCACCTAAGCTCTGGGGTTTCCTAACAGGTATTCAATTTTATAAATCCAACAGTGTCAACATATGGGCAAAAGGAAGTTATACACAAAAATCAGCTAACCTATGGATGAGTCATGTTATTACAGACATGGAAACAAATCACTTACACCCTTCCCTCACTTTTCCATCATGGAAATCTTTATCATAAGCCTTATTTTAAAGGAAAAATGGGCATGAAGAGGCACTTTTGTTTCGGCACCAAATGTAAAAAGTCAGTGTAGAGAAAAACAGCTGTATCATCCATGCTACTAAAGGGAAAGGTACTGCTTTTTCTGAATTCTAGCTCCTAGAGGAGCCATAGGTGTGTCTGTCTGGTAGGTGTGGCAAAATATTATTGCAGAAAGCCAAAAGATTTTCACTGGAGGCTACCACAGCTAGCATGTTGTACAATTAAAATGAAACAAAGCACCTCACTGCTCAGTGCCTAAGTGCTGGCACTCTTATTTAAAGGCAGGTGAAATAATAAATTGCAGACTGAGAAATTACATCTTCATTGGAAACACTTGTGTAAATAGTAAAACAAAACAAAAATAATTGTAGTCTTGTTTTTGCTTTCCTACTGGAAATTCTCTAAAGGGAAATAGCTACCTCTGAAATAGGTATGTCAGCTAGATAAACATCCAGTGACAGCAAGCAGAGCATTACTGTCTTTCTTCAGACATTGGCATGTAATTCCTTTTGCCTTGAAATTCTGCCTACCTACCACATAGCTAAGATATAATATTTGAGACATGTACAGAGGTGTACTGCTGAAGAGGCAGTCTGGATCCAGCTACAGAACATGCCACATGCTAGTATTTACCAAGTCCCAGGCTTTGCAGGTAAAACATTAAGAAATTATTTGACAGGGGAGTGCACAAAACTCACATAAGCTTACCTTCCTCTTGAGTAGTCTATACTAAAGTGCTGAGTAATAAACAGAAAGTTCCGCATGGTACCTGAAATGCAAGAGCTCTTTAGGTAACTTACAACATATTGATCCAGCATTTAGGCTTCTGGATAAAAACAAGTGGAACTAAAGGACATTCTAAAGAATAGCCCACATCTGCTGTTGTTATGACCTCTGATGAGGTCAGCTATAGCATGCTGAATATATCAATAGAGGAAAATTTGGTTAAATCCAGTCTGATGACTCGGCCATATCAGTATTTTCTTCATACACACAAAACTGGTGTACAAAAGCAGCCTCCTTGGTGAAGGCCAAGCTATTTGCCTCCTATCAACTTGATAGGAGGAAAAAGCAAAATATTTTCTAGGAGAAAAAATAGTAACATAACAATGTGTCACTGTCATTTCCTACCTTTCCTACATGGATATTTTGTATCTGAAAAAATTTCCTTGGCACTGGTGAACTATCTAATTGCACTTAGAATAATCTACTCATTTTAAATCAGGACATATTTACCTCTCAGTCTTAATATTGGCCATCTGGATATAACAAGCTATGTATGTGTGATATCTCCTGTGGCGCCTGCAAAGCCACTTTAAAGCATTCACAATTGCCTTTAGTTTCAACTGTGAAATTTTACTTTCTATCTCAAATTCCTGCTTTTACTAGCAGGAAACTTTACCTGCCTAAACAGAGCAAAAACTATTCAATTCTATATGCCAGTGGTAGCAGAATGTCTGTCCAGAATTCTGTACACAGAAATCTAAATGCAAAATTATCAGAGCATATTTATCCACTGCCTTTCAAACCCTATCCTAAAAAATAGACACAATCAGTATGAGGGAAAAATTGTTTCCTTAGCTTAAACATAGTGTAAAATATGAAACCAGAAACCTATAAGAGGCCTATAACATACACCATAGCGCTCCTTTGCAGAATTTAGAGGGTTATCTAGAATATTTGGCAGCAAAGGAAGTATCAATTAGAGCCAGGTCACTGTAGCATGAGTGAAGTTGGCTCTGGCCAAAAAGGAACTGTTCCAATCTCTCTTCTTTTTAATTGCTTCTGACATGTCATGAAGGAAATAGAACAACAGAGAAAACCATTCTGGAAAAAAAAAATTAAAGAGAAAAAGTTGAATCTGGTTACATTTCAAATTCTCTGGGGAGAAAGGAAGGGATGAATTCTCCCCCTTTACTTACTACCAAGAAACACAAAAAAAATCAAGAACATCTCTTCAGTAGCCTTCTTTTCTTGTTCCTTATAGCCCAAAGCTGCACAAAGGCCCAGCACAAAGGCCTGAGTTCTACATCAATGCCCTGTTTATTGAGGCAACATTGTGGACAGGCCCTAAAGTTGTGACCTATGAGTGTCCACCAAGGGGACACGCCTGAAAATACTACATATTTAACAAAAAAGCCTCCAAACATCAAAAGCAAAACACACAAGTATTGCAGGTAGGTTTAGAAATTAGGATATCTAAAGCTTTTTATTAGTCTTCAATCCCATGGCTTTTAATCATTACACTTGCAATGGCTGCACAGCTCTGAGGAATTTTTAGTGGTCAGATAAAGTTTCTGTTGCTCAGACAGGAGTGTGTTTCATACTAGGGCACTGTTTGCTTACCTGTCTTTGACTTTTTAAGTGGAATATACAGTGTTACAGACTTTGTTGCACAAACATTTAACTACTATTCTTGACTAAAGTAGGTCAACTTAATGCCTTCCACAGCATTATTATTGAGGCCACAATGGGAAGAAATACAGGGAGGGATTCAGGTAATCTGAAATCTAGGTGTCTATCCCATGTTACTTCCACTACCACTGGAAAGTGACAGAACCACTCAGAAAGTGTATTCCTCCAGGTATTTTAGGCACCATGATTCCAGAGATGAAACACTTGTTGGAAGTGTCCATTTCTCTCTACTCAATAGAAGAGATGTTCAGGCAGCTAGATTAGATTCCAAATAACTATCAGAAAGAACTTGTCTGAACTGAAGTCTGAACTTTCATATTACTGTACTGAGAATCTTTAATAAGACTGCATCTTTGTCCTAGTAATGCTATTCCTTTAGAAATTCCTGAGATAGAGAAAGGGACTTCATAGTTTGTTAGCATCCGCTGGGGAAAATGATGTTTGTGTCTCTGCTCTTCCTCAAAAGGGACTTTTTCATGATCCACAAATGCCTATACATCCAACATGTCCTTAACCTTTAGGAGGTTCCAAATAATTGCCGTTCTCCAAGCATGGAGATTTCTGCACAGAATACCATTATTATTCAGACTTCTTCTTCTTCTTCTGTTGTTTTCTGCCTTATACTACAGCAGGAACTCTTATGCCTCTAAAAACTCCAAGAGAAGAAAAAAGGAGAGCAAATGTCACATATTTGCTATATCAACTCATAAAACCACAACAGAGACAAGAAATGGGCTTAAGCCAGAGAGACTGGAACCACATCCCAATCTGCACCCTCCCACAGAATGAGCAGACTGAGATCCTCTGTTCTGGTCTGGATTAAATTCTGCTGTAGATGGAAATCGTTTAGACTGTTGAAAAAAAGGCTTGCCAGAAAAACACAACAATGCAGTGAGTTTGAATTCCCAACCTTAATGTCTCTCCAAGTTCCTAATGTATCTAAGGACATGCAAAGCTGACCGTATGCCTTGCAAGTAACTCTCTGGGGCAGAAGGCAGGAACAGGCAGACTTCCCTGTAGAACTCCTTAGCTGTCTATTGAGTTGACAAATAAACTCACTGACATCACACAACATACTCCTTTACCTTCTTGACCTTGTGCTACATCTGGTTCACCAACTAGAATTCTGATGTTGTGATGGTGCTGATATTACTGAAGGGTCTGAAAGCTCCTTCTTGGGTGAAATCCAGTATTTTAGAAGACATCTGAGTTAAAAGGTTTTTTTTTCTCCAGATGCTTTCCCTTCTGGCATCAACTGCTCACCTTAGAACAAGAAAAAGAGTTGGATGAGGATTCCTTAGGAAGCCCAGAATATGTACTCTGAATACTCTCACACCATCAGGTAAAATTACACCTCTGACAGGCAGGTACACTTCCACAGCATCAAGGAATAATGCTGATGTCTGTGATCTTAAGCAAACATCAAAACCCCTGGACTCCAATTCTTTGGCTTAAAACAAGCAAAATAAATCAATGAGAACAAATGCAGTGGAATTTTCCTTCATCAACTATTTAATCACATGCTAAAACCAATGTTTTTTCTACCATTGACTAGGTTGTCACTCTTTTATTTTCTAAATTATTTGTATAGCTTTTTCAAAGTTTCTAGTTTGTGAGTGGAAGTATTTAATTAATATAAAGCCAGACCACTAGATCTCATTAGACCCCTTAAAACATCTAGCATCACTATGAGCAACTGATCTAGCATAACCTAATATTATATTTTAAACTACTTAAATGTTTAATAATTTGAGAATCACAGTGTGCTGGTTTAGTCCTATATTTACTGCTTCAAGGAACACAAAAGGTAGCTCCTGCCTTAAATAAGTTATCAATTCAGAAAAGACTGAACAGTCACATTCACACATTACACATACTCTATATTAAGCCAAAAAATTAAATCCATGTGCAAAATTATAGTATTAGCAGTGCATATTTTACTCTCAACTGATTCAAGGGGTGTCTCAGTGAAAACTGCAGCAGCCTAGATCCACTGCAAGGAAAAAAGTGTTTTGGCTCATTGGCTTATATGAACATCTTTGGATCAAAATAACGAGGAAAATGTTGACCCGCCTGCTGCTATAGCCTTATTGAATGGAGGAAATGGTGACAAGTACAGAAAAATATATCTGCACTTATTTTTTTATATGCACCAATGAAAAAATTATAACAACATCCAAAATGGTTACTGCAGTTATAAGTGAATCTAAAGGTCATATATCTCAGCTGGAGCCATGTAACATTCTGGTGTTAATACACTGTGGGACAGGCACTGGAATCCCTCCAGTCATCCTTCTGCTTTAGACATGGGATATGTATGGGGAGGCCATAAAGCAACAAACAGAAGTTCTTTACAGAAAATTAGTACTGGTGCAAGCAGACATTGTTCATTGATAGCTTTTTTCAGAAATATGAGGCATTACAAAAGATTGGGCTGACTCAAGAGCAAGTAGGAATTTACTGGGCCAGAAGAGAGTTGGGTTTTCCTGAAATTCCTGTCTGAACTTTAAATAAGCCTCTTGACATTGAATGTCCTCAAGGAAATCTGTAACTTAACCTACATTTTCATGATAGTATAGCTATTCATGTCTTGGAAGTGTGAGGTGACACAGGGCTGAGGTTGAACTGCAAATGTCAAAGCATTGCAGGGAAAGATTTACATGACCTATTAGTACTTATTTTTTATTAAAAATATACAGATGTTTTTATTTTACTAATATTCTTAAAAAAAAAAAAAGAAAACAAACCACAACTAACCCAAATCTTTTACCATAAAAACAAGCAGCTACTATAGTAATTGGATTGCACCAAAATTTGGCTTTGGTTTGTTTCTTCTTATCTTCTGTCCTCCAACAAAAACAGCCTCGCAGCCTCTTAGCACTGTAAAGGCTGGAAGTAAAATACAAGCCTGATGGGGAGATCATCAACGTGCTTGCTGCAGTTTTGCACTGCCACATCAGGAATCAAACACAGTTTGCCCAGACAGAGCCTCAATAGTCAGTCTGCTGCTATATTTTGGTTCTCTAAGGACTCTGAATCATCCTATTCTTTTGTGTACTCCTCCCACATGCAAGGTCCCCTATGAGGCAGCTTATCCTTCCCAGCAAGAAAGGCTGCTCAGAGGTTCCCTCATGAGCATGTGTAATATTGCTGCTGAATTGGCCAAGGATGTAATGCAGAGCACCAAGAGACTGAGCACAAAGCCAGCCTAGGAGCAAAGAGCAGAGCCTTGGACTGCAGTTCCACCAAGCTCTATAGTGTACCATGGGACAAGGTCAGCTGCTTCACAGATTACTGACATGCTCTGCAGATGATGGGATGCTAAGCAGGCAAAAAGCATACTTTTCTTGCATTGTGTTTTTTCCATCCTTTAGATGGGAAAAGTTTTCCAGTATCCTTCATCATGCTCATTTTAGTGATTCTTCATTTCCAGTATCCTTTATCATTCTGATTTTAGTGATTCTTCATTTGCTCAGAATTATTCTGGATCACTTTTAGAAATTAAATGTGACCTGAGTAGTAAGAAAAATCCAAAGTTGGGGGGTTTATTTCAATTTTCTAAAAATAATTTTGAGCATATATCAACTAATTAAGACAAAATAACTTCTGATATTATCAATTTACATTTCTTCTAAAATGGCTCAGGCTTTTTTATAAAGTATCTTTGAATCATTCAGAAATTGATTCATTATGCCGGGGAGGTAGACAGATGGTACAGAAGATGGTAGCACTGTCTATCATTGAACAGTAAGGACATTTTCCATTATAGACTCAGATTAAATAATGCATTTTACTGAGCCTTAACATTTCATGAAGGGATTGTGCTCATGAGTTAGTCATGGTAAACTAGAAAAAAAAAACCAAAAAAAACAAAAAAAACCAAACAAAAAAATAACCCAAAACAAAA